>JAANDG010000531.1:0-102944 GCA_036852015.1 Pelodera strongyloides
CAAAATTCAAAACAACATAAGACACGACAAATCTGAATGCTAACCCTATCCCTATCGGTCATCTGGTTGCGTTTTATATATTTTTTTCATCCTTGATGCACTCCTTTTGGTGTATTTAATAAATAAACAACGTATATATCTACGTAAAAGTAATTGGTACTTACCGAGAATGAAGTTACACTGACGTTAGTACACACCATTTCAGATACTGTATTCATCTTTACAATGGGCATTTGAAACTGATCGCCACTCTCGAACAGGTCAAACAAATCATCAGAGTACACCTGAAAAAATAAGAGAAACTTACCATTTAAAGTATTATAAGAACAGGGTTTAACAAAAAAGTATTCTGAACAACTGCAATCCCAGATGTTGCACGCAAATTAATATAACCAGACTAAAAATGAGTAATTTACATACACTACATGGGATTCCAGAGTTTAACGTACGTTTTAAAAACAGGTTGTTAGTTATGCAAAATGCAAAGTCAGGCGTAGCAAAACCAGTGTCACTAGAAAACTTCAAACTACACAGGCATACCAGATACCAGATATAATAACTGCACGTCGCATACATTTTTCTCATGAATTTTATGTGTACGTAATAAATTATTATTACATACTTTAATAAATTATTATTACATACTTTAATAAATTATTATTACATACTTTAATAAATTATTAGGGTCTGAGGGTCTGATGCGCAAAGAAGATGTACTCGCTAACGTGAAGTCAGTATAACAATCTAATCTGCACATGACAGTTGTAGGTGCAGGTCTTCAAGCAAGCAAAAAAAAACTAAAGCAGTCTAATAGTAGGAAAATTGCGGTATTTAAAATCCTTAAGTTGGGTCTGGACCGGAACTAAGCCTAAATGTATAGTGTTTCGCAAATTACTACATAACTAATAAAATATAACTTACTCGTTCCATTGTGGTTACTTCCCTACGACATCGCTCCAACTGTTCAGCTTCAACATTTAGGACAGAATTCTGAAAAATAATCAAGTTGAATCAGTAACGATTTTATAGATTCTACATTATATGCCTATTTCCTCATTATATAGCGTAAAGTGCCAGGCCACACCCCACCAGAGGGCACACGCGAACAGTGTCGTAAAGCACAAAGAGAAGAAATCATATTCGCTATCTAGGAGGTCAGAAATGCGATGCAGAGGTGCGCGAGCTAGAGCTTACTAACGTACGTAACCTCGTACATCGCTAATGAAATAACTATTCTATTAGCGAAACAACAGACCGAAAATATACACAGAACAGACCAGACACAGAGGTGAGGTTTACTTTCGCCTAACAGCCTTGAGCCGTCTTGAAACGTAGGTCGGAAAAGCAAATATTGCGCCAATTTTTTAGTCAAATCGTCAGCTTATACCCGTTTACACATAACGTACGGGAAGTCCGTTGGCCGACAGAGCGACATAAAGACACGCTTCAAAAACCGGATGTTATGTCGCTTTAAAACTAAACTAGGGTAGAACAAAGATTGTGTACGAACTAACCTGTGACGGAGGGAGACCGGCTTCGGCCAGAATAGGATCTTGCTGTAAATGAAAGAGACCCTCTAATGCATACAAATTTACAAATACAACAAATAAGAGAATATCGCTGAAGCCGAAAGCGCACTGCTATTCGGAACGGATGCTGGACGATGTATGTACATGTCCTTCACATTACAAGCGTGACAAGTCACAAGTACTGGAACTAGCGTTGGGAACAAACGATTCATGCTTCCGTTACAACTTACTAGCACATATCAGCTTAGTTCACAATTCACAGACATACATAGCGCGAAGCGAAGAGCGCCATCAAAATCAAACACAAATACAAAAGCTAAACAAAGCAACAACTCACCGAACCTAGCTCCAATTTTGGTAGACTATCCTGAGATCCGGTAGCCATGAACTTCCGCGCCTAAACGAAGGACTATGTTAAAGAGGATTGTGGAAATTGGAAAGCGAACGGGAGCGACATCCCGACACCGACAAACACTTGTACCAGGTACCAGGATAACAGCGCTTTGGACTAACGTGTACGCAGCACACGATTACTGGATTTCTTGATAATCCAGAGTGCCAAGACACTCTCCACCAGTTTCTTTTTCACAACTTCTAATTCCGGTAAGATTAAGACGAGAGACGAGTACGAAGGGAAAGCATCAAAGCATGAACATGAACTCACCTGGCTATTGGTTAAGCCATCGATTTCTTGTGACATGATCTACGATTCTTGCGAGGCAAGCAGCAAGCTACACGCTTCCCTAAAAGGTTTGCACATTAACAATATGTAACTTTGAAAAAAAAGATAATAGCGCACATTGACACATTTTGTTATGTACTCTTGTGCGCAGGATGTACCTGCAGAGGCGGCTAGACAGTATGAGAGCCGGAGAGCTGAGTGGCTAGCAAAAGCGAAATGTCTAAATGACACCTTAGAATTCACGAAAACTACAAAAGAAATAACTAATAACTACACACAACGCAACGCGTCAGAAGAATCTAATCAGTTGAAGTTGAGTGATAAGATATCATGAAATAAAATAACAAGGCATGCCGAAACGCTGATTTGTGCGGTAGACTGAACCGGGAAGGCTCTCGAGAAAAAAAAAATAAGAAAAAGCCGCGAGAAACAAAATATTTTCAGTTTAGGAAGAAAAAAACACAATAAAACGTCGTGAACCGATGTTTTAAACGGTTAAAGCCTTGACCACAGTTAGATATACAGGCGATACGCTTTTCAAAAATGGAAGAAAGTGTAAACGAAAGTGAAAACAAAAGTGAAAACGAAAGCGAAAACGAAAGTGAAAAAAGGAAAGCGAGATGAAACAATAAAGAAACGAACCACCGACCACCAGAGTCCTCTGCTGAACGCGCACATTCAAAAAAAAAACAATTGTGGGCGGGGCCAAAAAGAACGCATTGTTTCTCTTTGTAAGCTGGCCTCTTTTGTAGTTGCTATAAAAAATCTACCATATATCTCCAATAAAAATCTACTGTATTAGTGGGAATTCAGGTATTCACATCACCAAATTTTCCTGAATAAGTAATAAAAATCTGTATTCAATGGTATTTCCAAAGATTACAAAAACTTTGGCGCGTGAGCGGCCGGCCATGTGCGAGGCCTACAAAAAATAGTGGGCCCACACTCGGCGGCCTACCCTTTTCGGGCCCATTGTAGGCCGCGCACCGGCCAAGTTTCCTCAGTGAAGCAATCGGATGGTGCTACTGCGATTGTTGACGCAATTTTAATTTTTTCCTATTCCAAGAAATGTCCGTGTTTCTACCAATAATCTCTGTTCTTCTGCTGCACGTTTCCCGCGAAACAAAAATAAATCCCGCGTTACCTGGCAGCTAATCATCCAATCCCGCGCAATACGAAAAGTCGCATGTTTCTTGACAGACTAGCGAACCGTGTCCCGCAATTAAACACTAGGCAAGGCCTAGTGTTAGCGGCAAGGTCCCTAATTAGCGCTCGCAATAAGGACGGAATCCCGCTTTTCCCGCTTGTTTGGGAGGAAACGTGGGATTACGGTTACCGCTAAACTGCGAATGAGGAACATAGATTACCGCATTTCTACACGAAACTATATAACATGAAAAATATGTAACATGAAAAATTAAAAAATATTCTCGTGTGGTTCCAAAGTACTGTAAATTTTCACCATAATTGGAAACCCCATTATTCTTCTGTTTCGAAGCGCAAAATCATTTCCTCTTTCTAAATCCCAACTCGCGCATGATGCAAATTTTCGCGCAGAACCGATTATATGACTTGGCAGAAGCACGATTCTTTTGTATTCAATAAATAAGCGGAAGTGAACATCATATTGGCATTCCTACATCCGAACGACGTAAGTATGAGTTGTTCATGAATTAAGAATAATATCTTACGATTTATGATATATTCCAACACAAAGACTATGATTACGCTATAGGAATTTCAACGTTACTTATGGAAATATCAATATCAGCAAGTTGCTTAACATTGTACGTTTCAAGGCTATGTCATAAATGGTAGTATGGTTAGCAAATTCAACTTTATTTTACTTGGGTAACATTTACTTATCGTAATACATTCGTGTAATCGTAATCGTATCTTTGAAAGTTTGTTTTTAGATAAATAAATGGGTTCGAGAAGCGACGTTGATAATGAGAACGAAAACGAGCATTCAAACAAAGCAAGTGAAATAAGAAACGAAGATGAGGGACTCGCCAGTAAGGTATATTGTTCACACTCCAACGAGAAGCTCCGCGCGGTAATCGCGCACAAACAGAGGCTACGCCACAGCGGCGTCTGGGTGTACGCCAAAGATTCGCGGAAACGGGTGCGATATGTAGCATCACGAACCAGTGGCATCCCCCTTGAGGGCGGCGCGTGCGCGGCGATGGTGCGGACTCATGTCTTCTCCACTACAGCTTGATAGTCTCGGTATGAAATGTTCACAAACCAGAATATGTTCTGCTTTAGAGATCAGAGGAGCAGCTGGCGATCGAATCTGCAAAAACTGAAACAAACGAAGGTAGGGTGAATTTTGAAGAGCGCATTATTATCATGTCGTGCCCTCCCTCATGTTGCTCTAATTTCAAGCACACTGTCCAGAAATCATTGTGCATGGTAAATTATATGCATTACAAACAAGACTAGAGCTCGGCGCGCGCTGCGCGCGCGCCTCGCTCTAGCGGTTGACGTTTCACTTAAGGCCATCGCTGAAGACTTTGTGAATCTTTCAATTTTGTACGCCAAATTAATTTCGTCGTCGTATTTTCTGAATCCTTCGACGATATTCATGAAGGCCCGGTTGCCGGTCTGGTCTTCGGTTGTCGTATCCATATTGATCATCGATGATCATCAGAAACAATGTTTGCACATCAACTTAATTTTGACGTTACAGCTTCTGAATCCGATGACGATATTCATGAAGGCCCGGTTGCCGGTCTGGTCTTCGGTTGTCGTATCCATGTTGATCATCGATGATCATCAGAAACAATGTTTGCACATCAACTTAATTTTGACGTTACAGCTTCTGAATCCGATGATATTCATGAAGGCCCTGTTGCCCGTCTCGTCTTCGGTAGTCGTATCCATATTCATCATCGACGGTCATCGGGAACGATGTTTGCACGACAACTTAATTTTGACGTCACAGCTTCTGAATCCGATGACGATATTCATGAAAGGCCCGGTTGCCCGTATCGTCTTCGCTAGTCGTATCCATATTCATCATCGCCGGTCATCGGGAACAATGTTTGCACGACAACTTAATTTTGACGTCACAGCTTCTGAATCCGACGACGATATTCATGAAGGCCCGGTGGTCGGTCTCGTCTTCGGTTGTCGTATCCATGCTGATCATCGATGATCATCAGAAACAATGTTTGCACGTCAACTTAATTTTGACGTTACAGCTTCTGAATCCGATGACGATATTCATGACGGCCCGGTTGCCCGTCTCGTCTTCGGTAGTCGTATCCATATTCATCATCGACGGTCATCGGGAACGATGTTTGCACGTCAACCTAATTTTGACGTCACAGCTTCTGAATCCGATGACGATATTCATGAAGGCCCGTTTGCCCGTCTCGTCTTTGCTAGTCGTATCCATATTCATCATCGACGGTCATCGGGAACGATGTTTGCACGACAACTTAATTTTGACGTCACAGCTTCTGAATCCGATGACGATATTCATAAAGGCCCGGTTGCCCGTATCGTCTTCGCTAGTCGTATCCATATTCATCATCGACGGTCATCGGGAACAATGTTTGCACATCAACTTAATTTTGACGTTACAGCTTCTGAATCCGACGATATTCATGAAGGCCCTGTTGCACGTCTCGTCTTCGGTAGTCGTATCCATATTCATCATCGACGGTCATCGGGAACGATGTTTGCACGTCAACTTAATTCTGAATCCGATGACGATATTCATGAAGGCCCGTTTGCCCGTCTCGTCTTTGCTAGTCGTATCCATATTCATCATCGACGGTCATCGGGAACGATGTTTGCACGACAACTTAATTTTGACGTCACAGCTTCTGAATCCGATGACGATATTCATAAAGGCCCGGTTGCCCGTATCGTCTTCGCTAGTCGTATCCATATTCATCATCGACGGTCATCGGGAACAATGTTTGCACGTCAACTTAATTTTGACGTTACAGCTTCTGAATCCGATGACGATATTCATGAAGGCCCGGTTGCCCGTCTCGTCTTCGGTAGTCGTATCCATATTCATCATCGACGGTCATCGGGAACGATGTTTGCACGTCAACTTAATATTGACGTCACAGCTTCTGAATCCGATGACTGTATTCATGAAGGCCCGGTTGCCCGTCTCGTCTTCGGTAGTCGTATCCATATTCATCATCGACGGTCATCGGGAACGATGTTTGCAAGTCAACTTAATTTTGACGTCACAGCTTCTGAATCCGATGACGATATTCATGAAGGCCCGTTTGCCCGTCTCGTCTTTGCTAGTCGTATCCATATTCACCATCGACGGTCATCGGGAACGATGTTTGCACGACAACTTAATTTTGACGTCACAGCTTCTGAATCCGACGACGATATTCATGAAGGCCCGGTTGTCGGTCTCGTCTTCGGTTGTCGTATCCATGCTGATCATCGATGATCATCAGAAACAATGTTTGCACGTCAACTTAATTTTGACGTTACAGCTTCTGAATCCGATGACGATATTCATGACGGCCCGGTTGCCCGTCTCGTCTTCGGTAGGCGTATCCATTATTCATCATCGACGGTCATCGGGAACGATGTTTGCACGTCAACTTAATTTTGACGTTACAGCTTCTGAATCCGATGACGATATTCATGAAGGCCCGGTTGCCCGTCTCGTCTTCGGTAGTCGTATCCATATTCATCATCGACGGTCATCGGGAACGATGTTTGCACGTCAACTTAATTTTGACGTCACAGCTTCTGAATCCGGTGACGGTAATCATGAAGGCCCGGTTGCTCGTCTGGTCTTCGGTAGGCGTATCCATATTCATCATCGACGGTCATCGGGAACGATGTTTGCACGTCAACTTAATTTTGACGTCACAGCTTCTGAATCCGATGACGATATTCATGAAGGCCCGGTTGCCCGTATCGTCTTCGCTAGTCGGATCCATATTCATCATCGACGGTCATCGGGAACGATGTTTGCACGTCAACCTAATTTTGACGTCACAGCTTCTGAATCCGATGACGATATTCATGAAGACCCGGTTGCCGGTCTCGTCTTCGGTAGTCGTATCCATGTTCATCATCGACGGTCATCAGGAACGATTTTTGCACGTCAACTTAATTTTGACGTCACAGCTTCTGAATCCGATGACGATATTCATGAATAGCCCGGTTGCCCGTCTCATCTTTGGTAGGCGTATCCATTATTCATCATCGACGGTCATCGGGAACGATGTTTGCACGTCAACTTAATTTTGACGTCACAGCTTCTGAAGCCATGCAGACCTTGAAAGATGAACCTTATTTCTGAACTTATCTCCTCGTTCTGAATACGCTAGCACTTGGAACGGAACGATTCCGACAATTTTCATTTTTGATGACGTCATCATTTTACGTTTGCCCATATATGGGCCGCGCGAGTGAAGCTTTCGCGCAGCTTGTTATCATTTTGTTCATGAGTCTCGATAAGGAAGTCCACACCACGGAATCAGCCATTTTGCTTCACTTTTTATTTTTTGACACTTTTGTGCACGTATGCACGATACGCCGCACCTAGTCTATATGGCATTGCTTCCTCTTCGATTCTCTTTGACCGCCGGTTTAATTACCCAAGTTTGAGGTTTTTGTGCACGCATGAGCGATCTGCCACACACATTCTATATCCACTACCTTTCTTCCCTGTTGTCGGTTTAATTACCCAAGTTTGAGGTTAGTGGGGTGATTGTTGAGTGCCGTCTTGAGCGCTCCCACTTTCAGTGCTTATCTCGTCTGCATATTTCTATGCTGCACGGATAAGCACAGTGCCTCAATTAAATTTAATTCCGGCGGCGACTTGTTTACACTCGTCGTCGGGGGGTGCACTCCTCTTTTTTGTGAAGTGCCTCACCGTCGAGCTTTCTAGCCGCACTCCGGTTAAGCACAGTGACTCGTTTTTTTAAACTTGAATAACGGAGCGCTGCGTACTTGAATCAAGTAGTTACGGTGGTTCGCTGATTCAAATATTCGGACCTACCTTCTGGTGAACTCTCAGCGAAATTAGAACAACTTTTTTGGTGTGCAACCAACCTCACCTCCCACTTTTTACACTGTTCGATTATATAGCGGAGGGGTAGATGCGCGCGCCTCGCTCTAGCTCGGGTGCTCCGCGCGCTTCGCGCGCTACGCACTCTCGGCTATCGAGGCCCGCCTCGGCTTCTCGGCCCGCTTCGCGGGCCTCGATAGCCGTTAGCTCGCTCGGCGGGCCTGCGGCCCGCCTCGCTCGCCCGTGGTATCCGTTTTTGTTGACGTCACAGATCCTGAAGCAGAAGTCATATTGTCCGTCTAAGTCGAATGCACATCAGACATTAGCATCGAAGTTTATTTGCATCATTACTTTAGCGCCGCGATGCATTTTGCACGTCGACTTCTTTTTGACGTCGTGGATTCTGAAGCAGATGACATATTGTTCGTCTAAGTCGAATGCACATCAGGCATTAGCACTGAAGTTCATTTGCATCATTACTTTGGCGCTACGGTGAATATTGCACGTCGACTTCTTTTTGACGTCGTGGATTCTGAAGCAGATGATATATTGTCCGTCTAAGTCGAATGCACATCAGTCATTAGCATCGAAGTTTGTTTGCATCATTAGTTTGGCGCTATGGTGAATTTTGCACGTCGACTTCTTTTTGACGTCGTGGATTCTGAAGCAGATGACATATTGTTCGTCTAAGTCTAATGCACATCAGACATCAACACTGAAGTTCATTTGCATCATTAGTTTGGCGCTACAATGAATTTCGCACGTCGACTTCCTTTTGACGTCGTGGATTCTGAAGCAGATGATATATTGTCCGTCTAAGTCGAATGCACATCAGTCATTAGCATCGAAGTTTATTTGCATCATTAGTTTGGCGCTATGGTGAATTTTGCACGTCGACTTCTTTTTGACGTCGTGGATTCTGAAGCAGATGACATATTGTTCGTCTAAGTCTAATGCACATCAGACATCAACACTGAAGTTCATTTGCATCATTAGTTTGGCGCTACAATGAATTTCGCACGTCGACTTCTTTTTGACGTCGTGGATTCTGAAGCAGATGATATATTGTCCGTCTAAGTCGAATGCTCGAATGCACATCAGACATCAACACTGAAGTTCATTTGCATCATTAGTTTGGCGCTACAATGAATTTCGCACGTCGACTTCTTTTTGACGTCGTGGATTCTGAAGCAGATGACATATTGTCCGTCTAAGTCGAATGCACATCAGTCATTAGCATCGAAGTTTATTTGCATCATTAGTTTGGCGCTATGGTGAATTTTGCACGTCGACTTCTTTTTGACGTCGTGGATTCTGAAGCAGATGACATATTGTTCGTCTAAGTCTAATGCACATCAGACATCAACACTGAAGTTCATTTGCATCATTAGTTTGGCGCTACAATGAATTTCGCACGTCGACTTCTTTTTGACGTCGTGGATTCTGAAGCAGATGATATATTGTCCGTCTAAGTCGAATGCACATCAGTCATTAGCATCGAAGTTTATTTGCATCATTAGTTTGGCGCTATGGTGAATTTCGCACGTCGACTTCTTTTTGACGTCGTGGATTCTGAAGCAGATGACATATTGTCCGTCTAAGTCGAATGCACATCAGTCATTTGCATCGAAGTTTTTTTGCATCATTAGTTTGGCGCTACGGTGAATTTTGCACGTCGACTTCTTTTGGACGTCGTGGATTCTGAAGCAGATGACATATTGTCCGTCTAAGTCGAATGCACATCAGTCATTAGCATCGAAGTTTATTTGCATCATTAGTTTGGCGCTACGGTGAATTTTGCACGTCGACTTCTTTTTGACGTCGTGGATTCTGAAGCAGATGACATATTGTTCGTCTAAGTCGAATGCACATCACACATCAACACTGAAGTTCATTTGCATAATTACATTTGCGATACGATGAATTTTGCACGTCGACTTCTTTTTGACGTCATACATTCTGAATCATTGCAGAAGCGACACCGTGAACCTCATTTCTGAACTTATCTCTTCATTCTGAATACGTTAGCATTTGGAACGGAACGATTCCGACGATTTTCATTTTTGATGACGTCATCACCAGAAACATTTCCATATATGGGCCGCGCGGATTAAGCTTTCGCCTAGCTTGATATCATTTCGTTCATGGGTCTCGATAAGGAAGTCCACACCACGGAATCAGCCATTAATGCTTCGCATCACTTTTTTGGCACTTTTGTGCACGCGAGCGCGATATTCCGCTTCAATTTCATATAATGTTCATATATCCGTCTTCTTTTTCAAATTTCGGTTTAATTACCCAAGTTTGAGGTTTGTGCACGCGAGTTCGATATGCCGCACCAAGTCTATATGGCATTGCTTTCTGTTTGATTCTCTTTGATCGTCGGTTTAATTACCCAAGTTTGAGGTTAGTTTGTGCACGCATGAACGATACGCCGTGCACATTCTATATCCTCTGCCTTTGTTTCTGGTTGTCGGTTCAATTACCCAAGTTTGAGGTTAGTGGTGTGATATTGACTGCCGTCAGAGCTCTCACATTTTCAGTGCTTATCTCGTCAACATATTTCTATGCTGCACGGATAAGCACAGTGCCTCAATTAAATTTAATTTTCGGCGACGACTTGTTTACACTCGTCGTCGGGGGGTGCACTCCCCGTTTTTGTAGTGCCTCATCGTCGAGCTTTCTAGCCGCACTCCGGTTAAGCACAGTGACTCGGTTTTTTAAACTTGAATAACGCAGCGCTACATACTTGGATCAAGTTTGGCACGCGGCTCGCTGATTCAAATATTCGGCCCTACGCTTGGGTTGTCGGCGAGCCGGATCGGATCAACTTTTCTGCACACTTTGGGTGAGGACAGAAAATACACTATTGGATTATATAGGGAAAGGCGGGTGACTAGAGCTCGGCGCGCGCTGCGCGCGCGCCTCGCTCTAGCGGTTGACGTTTCACTTAAGGCTATCGCTGAAGACTGTGAATCTTTGAATTTTGTACGCCAAATTAATTTTGTCGTCATATCTTCTGAATCCTTCGACGATATTCATGAAGGCCCGTTTGCCGGTCTCGTCTCATCATCAGAAACAGTGTTTGCACATCAAGTTAATTTTGACGTCACAGCTTTTGAAACTGATGACGATATTCATGCAGGCCCGGTTGCCCGTCTTGTCTTCGGTAGTCGTATCATATAAGTCATCGCTGAAGATTTTTTGAAATTTTGTACGTCACAGCTTCTGAATCTGACGTCGATATTTATGAAGGCCCGGTCACCGGTCTCTTCTTGTTTAGTCGTGTCCATATTCATCACTGATGGTCATCAGGAACGATTTTTGCATGTAAACTTAATTGTGACGTCATAGCTTCTGAATCCAACGTCGATATTTATGAAGGCCCGGGTGCCCGTCTCGTCTTGTCGTATCCGTATTCATCATCGATGAACATCAGGAACGATTTTTGCATGTAAACTTAATTCTGACGTCATAGCTTCTGAATCCAACGTCGATATTTATGAAGGCCCGGTTGCCCGTCTCGTCTTGTCGTATCCATATTCATCATCGGTGGTCATCAGGAAAAATGTTTGCACATCAACTTAATTCTGACGTCACAGCTTCTGAATCCGACGACGATATTCATGAAGGCCCGCTTGCCCGTCTCGTCTATGGTAGTCGTATCCATATTTATCATCGATGATCATCAGGAACAATTTCTGTTCGTCAACCTATTTTTGACGTCACAGCTTCTGTATCCGATGACGATATTCATGAAGGCTCGGTTGCCCGTCTCGCCTTCGGTAGTCGTATCCATATTCGTCATCGACAGTCATCGGGAACGATGTTTGCACGTCAACTTAATCTTGACGTCACAGCTTCTGAATCCGGACGATAATTCATGAAGGCCCGGTTGCCCGTCTCGTCTTCGGTAGTCGTATCCATATTTATCATCGACGGTCATCGGGAACGATGTTTGCACATCAACTTAATTTTGACGTCACAGCTTCTGAATCCGTTGACGATATTCAGGAAGGCCCGGTTGCCCGTCTCGTCTTCGGTAGTCGTATCCATATTTATCATCGACAGTCATCGGGAACGATGTTTGCACGTCAACTTAATTTTGACGTCACAGCTTCTGAATCCAATGACGATATTCATGAAGGCCCGGTCCGGTTGCCCGTCTCGTCTTCGGTAGTCGTATCCATATTCATCATCGACGGTCATCGGGAACGATGTTTGCACGTCAACTTAATTTTGACGTCACATCTTCTGAATCCGATGACGATATTCATGAAGGCCCGGTTGCCCGTCTCGTCTTCGATAGTCGTATCCATATTCATCATCGACAGTCATCGGGAACGATGTTTGCACGTCGACTTAATTTTGACGTCACAGCGTCTGAATCCGACGACGATATTCATGAAGGCCCGCTTGCCCGTCTCGTCTATGGTAGTCGTATCCATATTTATCATCGATGATCATCAGGAACAATTTCTGTTCGTCAACCTATTTTTGACGTCACAGCTTCTGTATCCGATGACGATATTCATGAAGGCTCGGTTGCCCGTCTCGTCTTCGGTAGTCGTATCCATATTCGTCATCGACAGTCATCGGGAACGATGTTTGCACGTCAACTTAATCTTGACGTCACAGCTTCTGAATCCGATGACGATATTCATGAAGGCCCGGTTGCCCGTCTCGTCTTCGGTAGTCGTATCCATATTTATCATTGACGGTCATCGGGAACGATGTTTGCACATCAACTTAATTTTGACGTCACAGCTTCTGAATCCGTTGACGATATTCATGAAGGCCCGGTTGCCCGTCTCGTCTTCGGTAGTCGTATCCATATTTATCATCGACAGTCATCGGGAACGATGTTGCACGTCAACTTAATTTTGACGTCACAGCTTCTGAATCCAATGACGATATTCATGAAGGCCCGGTCCGGTTGCCCGTCTCGTCTTCGGTTGTCGTATCCATATTCATCATCGACGGTCATCGGGAACGATGTTTGCACGTCAACTTAATTTTGACGTCACATCTTCTGAATCCGATGACGATATTCATGAAGGCCCGGTTGCCCGTCTCGTCTTCGATAGTCGTATCCATATTCATCATCGACGTCATCGGGAACGATGTTTGCACGTCGACTTAATTTTGACGTCACAGCGTCTGAAGCCATGCAAACCTTGAAAGATGAACCTTATTTCTGAATTTATCTCTTCATTCTGAATACGTTAGCACTTGGAACGGAACGATTCGGACGATTTTCATTTTTGATGACGTCATCATTTTACGTTTGTCTATATATGGGCCGCGCGAGTGAAGCTTTCGCGCAGCTTGTTATCATTTCGTTCATGAATCCCGATAAGGAAGTCCACACCACGGAATCAGCCATTTTGCTTCACTTTTTGTTTTTGACACTTTTGTGCACGTATGCGCGATATGCCGCACCAATTCTATATGGCATTGCTTTCTCTTTCATTCTCTTTGACGACCGGTTTAATTACCCAAGTTTGAGGTTAGTTTGTGCACGCATCAGCGATACGCCGTGCCCATTCTATATCCTCTACCTTTCTTCCTGGTTGTCGGTTTAATTACCCAAGTTTGAGGTTAGTGGGGTGATTGTTGAGTGCCGTCTTGGGCGCTCGCACCTTCAGTGCTTATCTCGTCTGCATATTTCTATGCTGCACGGATAAGCACAGTGCCTCAATTAAATTTAATTCCGGGCGGCGACTTGTTTACACTCGTCGTCGGGGGGTGCGCTCCACAGTTTGTGTAGTGCCTCTCCGTCGAGCTCTCTAGTCGCACTCCGGTTAAGCGCAGTGACGCGCGCGCCGAGCTCTAGCGGTTGACGTTTCACTTAAGGCTATCGCTGAAGACTGTGAATCTTTGAATTTTGTACGCCAAATTAATTTTGTCGTCATATCTTCTGAATCCTTCGACGATATTCATGAAGGCCCGTTTGCCGGTCTCGTCTCATCATCAGAAACAGTGTTTGCACATCAAGTTAATTTTGACGTCACAGCTTTTGAAACTGATGACGATATTCATGCAGGCCCGGTTGCCCGTCTTGTCTTCGGTAGTCGTATCATATAAGTCATCGCTGAAGATTTTTTGAAATTTTGTACGTCACAGCTTCTGAATCTGACGTCGATATTTATGAAGGCCCGGTCACCGGTCTCTTCTTGTCTAGTCGTGTCCATATTCATCACTGATGGTCATCAGGAACGATTTTTGCATGTAAACTTAATTCTGACGTCATAGCTTCTGAATCCAACGTCGATATTTATGAAGGCCCGGGTGCCCGTCTCGTCTTGTCGTATCCGTATTCATCATCGATGAACATCAGGAACGATTTTTGCATGTAAACTTAATTCTGACGTCATAGCTTCTGAATCCAACGTCGATATTTATGAAGGCCCGGTTGCCCGTCTCGTCTTGTCGTATCCATATTCATCATCGATGGTCATCAGGAAACGATGTTTGCACATCAACTTAATTCTGACGTCACAGCTTCTGAATCCGATGACGATATTCATGAAGGCCCGCTTGCCCGTCTCGTCTGGTAGTCGTATCCATATTTATCATCGATGATCATCAGGAACAATTTCTGTTCGTCAACCTATTTTTGACGTCACAGCTTCTGTATCCGATGACGATATTCATGAAGGCTCGGTTGCCCGTCTCGTCTTCGGTAGTCGTATCCATATTCGTCATCGACAGTCATCGGGAACGATGTTTGCACGTCAACTTAATCTTGACGTCACAGCTTCTGAATCCGATGACGATATTCATGAAGGCCCGGTTGCCCGTCTCGTCTTCGGTAGTCGTATCCATATTCATCATCGACGGTCATCGGGAACGATGTTTGCACATCAACTTAATTTTGACGTCACAGCTTCTGAATCCGTTGACGATATTCAGGAAGGCCCGGTTGCCCGTCTCGTCTTCGGTAGTCGTATCCATATTTATCATCGACAGTCATCGGGAACGATGTTTGCACGTCAACTTAATTTTGACGTCACAGCTTCTGAATCCAATGACGATATTCATGAAGGCCCGGTCCGGTTGCCCGTCTCGTCTTCGGTTGTCGTATCCATATTCATCATCGACGGTCATCGGGAACGATGTTTGCACGTCAACTTAATTTTGACGTCACATCTTCTGAATCCGATGACGATATTCATGAAGGCCCGGTTGCCCGTCTCGTCTTCGATAGTCGTATCCATATTCATCATCGACAGTCATCGGGAACGATGTTTGCACGTCGACTTAATTTTGACGTCACAGCGTCTGAAGCCATGCAAACCTTGAAAGATGAACCTTATTTCTGAATTTATCTCTTCATTCTGAATACGTTAGCACTTGGAACGGAACGATTCGGACGATTTTCATTTTTGATGACGTCATCATTTTACGTTTGTCTATATATGGGCCGCGCGAGTGAAGCTTTCGCGCAGCTTGTTATCATTTCGTTCATGAATCCCGATAAGGAAGTCCACACCACGGAATCAGCCATTTTGCTTCACTTTTTGTTTTTGACACTTTTGTGCACGTATGCGCGATATGCCGCACCAATTCTATATGGCATTGCTTTCTCTTTCATTCTCTTTGACGACCGGTTTAATTACCCAAGTTTGAGGTTAGTTTGTGCACGCATCAGCGATACGCCGTGCCCATTCTATATCCTCTACCTTTCTTCCTGGTTGTCGGTTTAATTACCCAAGATTGAGGTTAGTGTGGTGATTGTTGAGTGCCGTCTTGGGCGCTCGCACCTTCAGTGCTTATCTCGTCTGCATATTTCTATGCTGCACGGATAAGCACAGTGCCTCAATTAAATTTAATTCCGGGCGGCGACTTGTTTACACTCGTCGTCGGGGGGTGCGCTCCACAGTTTGTGTAGTGCCTCTCCGTCGAGCTCTCTAGTCGCACTCCGGTTAAGCGCAGTGACTCTTTTTTTTGTTCGCTTATATCTCGCAGCGGATTCGCTGTGTGCAGCCATCGGTATGGTCATACACCTTAACTCATTGAGAGCTACTCGCTGACGAACTCTCGGCGAAATCAGAGAAACTTTTGGGCGACCTGACATTTTTTACACTATTCGATTATATAGCGGAGGGGTAGACACGTCAGATATTAGCACTGAAATTCATTTGCATCATTACTTTGACGTTACGATGAATTTTGTACGTAAACTTCTTTTTGACGTCATAGATTCTTGAGCAGATGACAGAATTTCCGTCTAAGTCGAATGCACATTAGTCATCAGCATTGAAGTTCATTTGCATCATTACTTTGGCGCTACGATGAATTTTGCACGGCAACTTCTTTTTGACGTCATAGATTCTGAAGCAGATGACAGAATTTCCGTTTGAGTCGAATGCACATCAGAGATCAGCAGTGAAGTTCATTTGCATCATTACATTGGCGCTACGATGAATTTTGCACGTCGACTTATTTTTGACGTCATAGATTCTGAAGCAGAATCGTAAATGAAAATCTTTCTCTGACGTTACGATGAATTTTGTACGTGAACTTCTTTTTGACGTCATAGATTCTGAAGCAGATGACAGAATTTCCGTCTAAGTCGAATGCACATTAGTCATCAGCATTGAAGTTCATTTGCGCCATTACTTTGGCGCTACGATGAATTTTGCACGTCAACTTCTTTTTGACGTCATAGATTCTGAAGCAGATGACTTATTGTCCTTCTATGTCGAATGCACGTCAGATATTAGCACTGAAATTCATTTGCATCATTACTTTGACGTTACGATGAATTTTGTACGTAAACTTCTTTTTGACGTCATAGATTCTGGAGCAGATGACAGAATTTCCGTCTAAGTCGAATGCACATTAGTCATCAGCATTGAAGTTCATTTGCATCATTACTTTGGCGCTACGATGAATTTTGCACGGCAACTTCTTTTTGACGTCATAGATTCTGAAGCAGATGACAGAATTTCCGTTTGAGTCGAATGCACATCAGAGATCAGCAGTGAAGTTCATTTGTATCATTACATTGGCGCTACGATGAATTTTGCACGTCGACTTTTTTTGACGTCATAGATTCTGAAGCAGAAGCCTAAGTCAAAATTTCTCTCGAGTGCACGCCTGACTTCATCATTGAAGTCCATTTGCATGACTACTTTTGATCTGCATTGAAGTTTGCACGTCGACTTATTTTTGACGTCATAGATTCTGAAGCAGAAGCGTAAATGAAAATCTCTTTCGAATGCACGCTTGACTTCATCATTGCAGTCCATTTACATGACTACATTTTATCTGCATTGAAGTTTGCACGTCGACTTATTTTTGACGTCATAGATTCTGAAGCAGAAGCGTAAATGAAAATCTCTTTCGAATGCACGCTTGACTTCATCATTGAAGTCCATTTGCATGGTTACTTTTGAGCTACGCTGAAATTTGCACGTCGACTTATTTTTGACGTCATAGATTCTGAAGCATTGCAGACACACAAGAATGAACCTCACTTCTGAACTTGTCTCATCATACTGAATACGTTAGCACTTTGAACGGAGCGATTCTGACGATTTTCATTTTTGATGACGTCATCGCCAGAAACATTTCCATATATGGTCCGCGCGGATGAAGTTTTCGCCCAGTTTGATATCATTTTGTTCATGAGTCCCTATAAGGAAGTCCACACCACGGTATCAACCATTTTGCTGATCATCACTTTTTTTTTCATTTTCCCAAATATAGAACTCTAAATTGAACTTAGACTTCCTTTTCCCGGCAATCGGATCGATACTGGCCGTCTACTCTGCGTCTTCGCTGTCGTAGTGCTATTTAGTCGTTCTCTAACACGCGACTTTCGCTTATATCTCGCTTCGGATTCGCTGGGGACAAGCGAGTCAGTGTTCGCGTTTGCTTATCTCATTGAGCCTTAATTTTTCATTGGATTCATTTTTCGATTGACGATGAATTTTGGAATATTTTCCGTTACGCGACTTCGTGACGCGATTTTACATATCAGATTATATAGGGGTTGCGGGTGAATAAAAGAAAAGTTGTCTAGAAGAGGAAAAACGGGATCAGTTTTCTTCACAATGTGAATATCTCATGTCAGCAATTGGATTCGCTGTGGGCCTCGGAAATATCTGGAGATTTCCAGCCAAAGCATATCAGCACGGAGGAGGTGGCTTCTTTGATATTAATAATTGTCTGGCCCCTGTAACATAGAAGATTGAAGAAAAACTTCACATATTGAAGAAGGAGGCGCCACCCACAGTGGATCAGTGACGTACCTATGTCTGGAAGGCTCGGCGTGCGCCTATGGCTGCGTGAAGACGCACGATTTCCGTTCGACAATTTGTGGCGCACTCGTGGTACAATTGCGGCCGCCTAACGAAAATTGTACGTGCAACCTTACGAGAAGGCGAAGTAGAAAGTAGTACTAATCCTTGCGGCAGCTACTATTTTACAATTTCAAACGGGTATTGTTTAATTCAGGAGCCTTCCTCATTCCCTACTTTTGTTGTACATTCTTCTTCGCAGTTCCTATATTCTATTTGGAAACAGCCGTTGCTCAATACGTACAAAAGGGACCCATGGTACTCTTCTATAAGTATATGCCCGCATCGCAAGGTTAGTCCTGTAAAGAGTTTTCTTTGCTAGATTTGTTGAAATATTCAGAATGAATTAGGTAACATACGCGTCTCTCATTTATATTGCCTTGCAGGTATCGGTTGGTCAATGATATTTCTGAACATGCAGGTCTACGCCTACTACATGGTTATCGTTGGCTGGACCATTTTGTACCTGTTGGTTTTTTTAATTTTTGTTTGCAAATTATAAAAAGCGAAGCAATGTGGAGGAAAACTACACTTGACAATGATTTTTCGCGAAACTGTACTGCTGCACCTAATAATGCAATTAGCTAAAACAACCTCGTTTCTTCTTCTCGTTAGCTACAGAAACACATAACACAGAAATGAACCTCTCCAAAATTATTTGTGGTCAACCTTATATGCTTCAGGGTGTACATAATCATTGGTAAGAGTAGTTCGTGGACAAGATGCGATAACGAATGGAATTCCGTCAGTAAGTATTACAATGAAGTCCAGAAACCGAAAACAGTGGTTCGCAAAATACACGCAATTACATTTCTGAATTAAACGGTACTTTCATTGGGACTAGTTTTAGTTAGTCACCTCACACATAAACACAATAGCAACAACTGGTTACTGGTTTATGAAGCACATTTTTTTCTGTAAAGATTCACCGTCAAATTTGTCACGCTTATATTCATTCCATTGTTATCGTCCTACTCTGATTTAGTGTGTTTCTCTCAATTTAACAATTTGGAGTGCACCGAAAAGAATGCGTCCCTTGCTATATTTTTCAACGGAACTTGTCATGAAGCAGATCCACGAAAATTAATAAACGGAACAGAAGCTAGAGTTGCGGCGGAGGAGTTTTTCGTGTAAGGTTTTCATTGAAACTGGTAAAATTACTTATTTTCTAGCTCGGGAGACTCGGTGAGCGGTATAGCACATAACTTATGCTTGACACTTCCATGTATTATATGCAAATTTATGTTCCGCCATTGAGGCTAATTGGAAGGGGACATTATTTGATAGCAGTTGTCCGGTATAGGTTTCGAAAGCATTTCCATTAGGCACCGATTGGCAAACAATACGAATTGACTGAATAATGAATCAAAACAGATGTAATGTAAAAACGTAGATTTTTTTCAGAAACAAAGTATTGATGCGCACAAACGGCATCGATGACTTTGGAGGAATGAATTGGCCGGTTTTTGGTAATAAATGATATATTCTTAGGTTCAAGACGGAGTACGATTATAGCAAAACATCAAAACTCACCGCTAGAAAGGTGTAAGCCGTTCTATGAAGCGGGGAGTGCAAACAGAAATGTATAAATCAATATAGTCACAGTTTACGGTAGTGTAATTTTAAAATGATAAGTTAAAAGTTGGTTTTTACACCAAAAAACTCCAGGAACGATGGCTTTCCTATGGATTCTTTGTGGTTTTATCGTGTGGAAGGGACTGGCTGTAATGGGAAAAGTATCATATATCACTACATCATTACCGTATCTTATCGTAGGTGAGGAAATTTGGGCACTGATCCTGGACTTAGTTTACCGTTTCTTTGAGAAGAAGGCATTTGGGAAATTTCTCCAATAAAATGTAAAAGTAAAGCGGTATGATGCGTGGTTTTGTAAAGTATGCAGTATGTGTATGATCTATGCTGGAAATCGATCGCAACCATCCATTGTTTCGTTTTTATGATTATCAAAGGGCTGCCTATTCAAGAAATAAATGCAAACATCAGATGAAACACCACGCTATCACCGCGCAAAAACGCTCGGGGTGCGCCAAACGAGCGCCACGGAGGCGCAGCAATAGTAGGGTTAAACTGATCCGTCTAATAATGTATACGGAACTTCTCAACTTCTGCAGGTATTCTTTTCGTCCGCGGGATCAATTTAGACGGCGCACGGAAAGGACTCGACTACTACATTCTCAATCCAAACTTTAGCAAGATTGGCAACTTGGAAGTGAGTGCTTCAGCTTGTTCCTTATTTTTTAAATTTCAAGTTAAATTAAATTAAATTTGTGTCGTCTCTCTACTCTTACTCGAATATTTTCGAAGCACACTAAAGTGCGACTTACTGATCGACTACGGTAGTTGGTCGACTTATTCGCCCGTAAAATAGTCCAACACTTGTCCCTGTGTACCCTGCACACATACACGCACCATAAGGCTAAATAATTTATTGTAGTATTTCTTATTATTAGACATGGAAGGACGCAATCTTTCAAGTTTGCTTCAGTACTTCAGTGGGCCTGGGAGCCATTCATTCTATGGGCTCGTTTACTAAGAAAACTCACAACACGTTCAGGGTGCGTTGACATACTTGAATAACATTTTCATTCGTCTAGTGACGTTCGCTCCCTTCGTAGATTAAGAGCTTATTGTTTTTTCGTGGAGTGTTCAATTTGGCGCTCGTGCGGCCCGCATGAGACGGCTCTGTTGCACGCTTGTAGCGCACCTGCCTGTCCCTTCCATTAAATGCAACCGTCGCCAAGGAATTTGTACCCTAGATAGAGGGGTGCGCCGCCCAGCTGAGGCGGATCCCATTGGCGATACAGAGGAGCTTCTAAATACAATAAAGTATTATATTGTCCTTCTCCAGGACGCTTACCTGGTCGTAATCATGGACACGATCATGTCAATCGTGGGTGGGACGGCCGTCTTTTCTGTCCTCGGACATATGAGCACACATACTGGAATCCCTATTTCCAAATTAGTTGAATCTGGTGAGAAACCTTATGTGTCCCGGTTTGTATAGAATATAAACAGTAAATAAAAACATACACCGACGAATAAAGTTATAAAGAAATAAGTAGAAGGGACATACATGTGGTTCTTAAATCTTTTTTAGATAAAGAATGTGTTGTTATGCTGGCGATTCATATGGTTAAGCAGAAGAGTATGTAAATATATCTATTTGTAACTTGAATCAATATTTAGAGTTTTCAATCGCATTTATTGCCTATCCGGAGGCGATGGCCCTAATGCCCGTTCCTGCCTTGTGGGCTTTTCTATTCTTCCTCATGCTATTCGTGCTGGGACTCAGCACACAATTAGGTGGGGGATTTTAATATCACACGTTTCTTTAAATCTTTACAAAGTTAGTTGCACATGGTGAAAACTTAAATTAGCCAAGAAAATGCTAATCGGCGGTACACGAATGACTCAGGTGACTGTATATATATATATAAATTCTTTGGACTTTGGACTTCCGGCTATTTCAGTGGACGCCCAGGCTTTTTCTACTTGTGTGGTCGATGTAGTACCCCGACTCCGCCCCTATATCACAAGTGTACGGTGGATCGTTTGCATCGTATTCTTCTTCCTCGGAATACTTACGTACACCAAGGTAAGGTATTATAAAATGCTTCCAAAGATTGCACATCCAGTGCCTGTGCATGTGTTTCATGGACGTATATTGAATATGGCGTAGTAGAGAGGTAAGGCCTAGGTTTTTGCGTACGATGTGCACATTCCAACTTATTCCAACTGATATGATTCTAGGGCTGAATTTATGAATTTCAAATGTAACTCGGCTTCCTCGTAGTAAGTCAAATATTTATTTAAAAACGTTATAATCTCTTACTCATACAGGCTGGAATCTACTGGCTGACTCTATTAGACAACGCTCTGGCAAGCATTGCGCTTTTTCTGACAATTTGCATCGAGTTTATATTATTTGGATGGCTCTATGGTTAGAATTTTTTTATTTTATTTCGTTCCCTATCTTGGTTTGTAGAATGTAGAATATGCTTATCAAAAATTCCTCTACGAAATAGGATTCGTAAAGTAATCAGTGATGTTCACGAATAATCAAATTAATATCTACCGCTTTGCGGCCTTTATTTCATGTATTTAGTAATTATTTCCAGTAACATAAGATTTATACTTTACGAGTGTTTACCCACTTGCAGGCTGCAGCAATGTACTCAAAGATATTAGATCTGTTTTTGGAAAGCCAACAAATTTCCTTGGAAAATTATTTGGAAAAAGCGGTCTCTACTTCTATTTGCATTGGAAATTCCTTGGACCAATTATAGCAGCAGTAAGTTAATCAGGGTTCCTAAATACAGACAATTCTGTGCTTAAGATTCGAAAAATAGTTTTCAAGCATATGATAAGTCAACCTTAACCTTTAGGTCTTGGCATATGAAAGTTTTGCGCCACTGGATTTGAAATTGGGGTCTGTGTTTTCGTGAAACTATTTTTGAACATTTGAACATATTTATTAGCATTAGAGCACACACTACGCATAGAGTGGAAAGATACCGGGGAAAATATATTCTTTAATCTTCTGAGCTACGGAAAGGTAAACTAAAAATGCGGATTGGTATAGACAATCTGAGGAGTTTATATACTGGAGTGACTGTAGTATCGAACATTATCGTCCCCTTTATCTAATCGCTAAATAGACCACAACTTTTGGCCCCCGTCAGTATACGTGCATTGTGAAGCGTCGTATCTCAGGGTTCCTGTTGGTCGACATTAGTTTTATTCTACCCTGTTACTCTGCATGCTCGTTCTGTTTTGTTTATCTATTGTCTACCAAAAAAACCAGATTATATAGCCAATTACTGTCGGGATTTATTCCCTGGATGCACTCCCAAATTGTCCAAATAAACTTATAGATGCGACGGCCGACTATATTTCTCATTTTTGATCAGGACAGGAAAGTAAATTACGCCGTTTTAGTGACTACGTCTTCCCTCCATGGACTACTGTATTTGGATACATTTACGGGAACATTTCTCTCATTTTCATACCCGGATTCTTTATTGTCAACATGCTGAGCGCGAAGGTAAATATTTTTTCATTTCATTTTTGAATATGAACTAGTACTTGTTCATGCTCAAACTACGGTGCATAATTTCAACAAATATTTGAAACCCAGTGTGTCGACTTTAGCTCTAGCGATTGGTCACTTGCGTGGCATGTGGCGAAAAATCAGAACTCGCAGTACTATTCGCCTTTCGCGCAAGTGCTCTTAGTTAACCCGTTAGCGAAAGTTTGGCGATGATAACGCGACGTCGTCAGGCACCCTTTTATTCTGGTTCTGCAGCGATTTTCGAATCCGTATATGGTATATTGTCGTCACCACCAACTTTCGCCGCGCGCAAACCGAGTTTTGGCTGTTTTTTTATATTTTAGACACTCAAGTCCGCTTTCCAAGTGCACCCCAGTCATCCATCATACAATAGAATCATGGGAATCGACGAACGTAAGTTTTGGCTACATCACAACTTACGCAGTTATAATACAGCTAGCAATTATATTACAAATATCTTTCAATCCTCATTAGCAAGAGGTGGCAATCCAAAGAAATACAACACTGGATGCAAGTAGGAAGAAAGATGAGGTGAATCTAATTGAAGTTTAAAAGCAAGATTTTTGTCGGCTAAACATTTATTTTACAGCCTCGTCAACTCATGATGAAGAAGAGCAAAGCAGAAAAGAAGAAACGGAATAAAGCTACCAAAAATCCCTCGAACTTGAGCATATTTCCTCATATTTATGCATTTTAACATACCATGTGCTATTCATCTATCTCACTTACTGGAACATATATACGCCTAATGCTTTCTCAATTCACTAACTCATAGGTTTCTAAATCTAAACTTCGAAGACTCAATTGAACAACCCTTGCATAAAAGAGCACTCTCTGTCAGCTGATATACTATTTGTTTATATTGCGGTACTATTCTTGCTGAATAAATTTAAGTTCTTTTTCGTTAGTACGTACTTATACTGCAGTGCAAATACATATGATTCACAGGTTGATGGTATTTTCTAAAAGACAGTTGGTTTTTGGCTGGAAAAGAAGACGCAGAAACTACGGTGGAAAATGAACACGAGGCAGTTTTGAATTCAAGAAATGTACACGATTTGTTCTGCAAGTTAAATACGGACAAAAGAGGTCTAAAAATGGTTACTGGGCTTACGTCTCATATCAGTTCGGTTAAGAGCACCATTATAAAGACGAAATGGTACATATCGGCATCAAATTTTAGACTTCAGAATTGTTTTTAAGTTTTAAAGAGTTTTGTGCGCAATGTGAATTGTCTGTGGGTATGGAAGAGACGCAAAGGCCCCTTTGAGATAGCGTGAAGCTTGCGGAAACCCCGACGAACATGGGCACATATGGGCACTTAAAGGGCTTACGCACAAAGGAACAAAACAATCATTTTAGATTTTTGAGACGTTGAGAGAGAAAAGCATTCCTTACATCACTTTCAACAGTTAGGCCCAAATATTAAATGTTTCTCCGAGGGCTCGACGTGTGCGCCATTGTCGCCCCAGGGTATCGCCGCGTACAAGCCGTGCCTAATCATTCATTACCAGACTGCAAGCCAGGCGAAGATAACCTATATGATCGGGCTTAGGCAAGGGCCCGGTAAGCTCAAACAATAACAAATAACTTGTAAATAGCTTCCTGGTCAAGAATCACCGTAGTTATGGCACTCTTCTCTCTTCTCATCACACGCAAAAAAAAACACCAACAAATAGCGCAAGTGTTTATTTGAATGATATGTGTATATTTCGTGGAACAAGTTTGTGTAATTCAAACAGACCAATTCAATCCAGCTTATAAACAAAACTATTACTAAGAAAATTTTGATGGTAGCGAGTTGAGGACAGTTTCGGGAGCATATGGGATTCACAAGAAACCATCAAAATACTCATAATTGGGTATTTTCATAGAGGATCGCTCAAGAATATCCCAAATGATCGGTTTACTCACTATGAGCGAAAGCACGAGTTGTTATCGAGGAAACTTGGTCTATATGACAGACAAAAAAAGCTCACTCATACGAGCTGCCTTATAAGGTTCCTAAACCTTAAACAATAACAAAAAAGGACATCATGGAACGGCAAATAACTTAAGAAGGAAGAGGAATTATGATAATTTATTGTGTGATCCCGGCGCTGGGTGATTCCGTACCATCTCCGCTGCCTGTAGCCGTGCCGGTAGCGGGCTGCCCACTCCCAGGAACGGCATCTTGTGGAGTGCCTTCTTGTGGTGTGTCTGGATTTAGACAAACTGGGTAATTGCCTCTCTCTCTCTCACTCTCTCGCTCTCGCACCTCGCTCTCTCGATTTCTTTCTTTCCGCCCCATTGCCGCACAAGAAAGACTTGCTGCACAATTTGGGAGTGTGCGACACGTGCGCCAGAGGACAAAGGCGCTCCATAAAGGCATCTCAGTTGCGAAGTGGACCAAACGGAATTGCACGCTTAGTACGATATTCCGTGCGGACCTTGTTTCGAGGCGATACTGCGGAGCTTCACGATCTCTCTTCTCTCTCTCTCTTTCTCTCTCTCGCGCTCTCTCTTTTTCTACCTTCGTCTGACTTTCCCTACAGTCAATATTAATGAATTCTACCACTTGGTGCTGGCGACTGCGGCGCGTTGCCCATGATTCTGTGATACGATGGATGTGTTGGATGCACTTGGAACGCAGGTCGGTAATCCTGAAAATGGCGAATGGGACATGATTCTCTCTCTCTCCCACTATCTCTCTCTCTCTTTCTCACTTTTCTCTCCCTGTCTCTCCTCCTCTCGTGAGCTCTAGGTTATGGCTGGTTACACCGTCTGGGCCGAAACAAATATAATATTGAAAAAAAGAACATACCCCGTATTCTTGTTTTGCTTTGAGCATATTTATAATCAGGAAAGCGGGCAAAAATATCAGTGATAGATTGCCGTAAATGTATCCGAATACGATGGTCCACGGAGGAAAGATGTAGTCACTTAAAAGTTTATGTCTTAATTGTTGGGTGATAAGAAGTTGAGCTAGTTGCACAGCTCTGCCTGCTTGCTGTGCTGGTGTAAGTGACCTAGGCTTGGACCGGTAAGTTTAAAAGTATAACGCGCACCGGTACATCCTACGGTATTGCACCTGTAGCAGGCATGAGACGGACGCGCTTTCCGCTAAACCTCGCCAACTGACTCAAATAACTACTCTCTCAACGGATCATTAACAGTGAAGGACAAAAGTCCACCACACCATTCACAAACTTTGTATAAATTCGCATAAAACAAACCCCAACGACATTTCCAGAGGCTCAAAACTTTCATACGTCAGCAGCTGAAAACAAGATATAATTTTGCGTGGGGCTGTTAGTACGTCTTATAAAGATGACAAACGACCAAATAATTATCCATTTTGATTTACTGATATTTCTAGTTCAATAATAGTGATCTTATTGTTGATGGAAAACACAGCATATGCGAATGCGAATAGCAGGGTTTAGCTATCATAAACAGTAAAATGATTATGCATATTGATCAATGATATTACAACTTCAATCGATTACTCACCGCCGATAGAACGGGTCCGATAATTGTCCACTGCACATAGAAGTAGTAACCACTATTTCCCATAATCTTTCCTAGCATTGTCGTTGGTTTTCCGAACAGCACTCGCAGATCCTCCATTATGTTTTTACAGCCTAAATAAATGAAAAGTTTGTCTGATTTTAAAGGCTGTAGATAGAGAGAAATATGGAAAGAGGAGGACATACGACTCCACAAAAGCGCCGTGCTAGGGATGCGCCAGGAGTGCGCCTCATCTGCGCGAAAAGGTATACATGTAATTAGGCGGGCCAGAGGCGCACCCGCGCATGCATAGTTTGGCAGAACTGTGTTGCGAACTCTTTTTATTATTGCGTTTTAATATCTACCATCTAGGAAACACGTGTGAATTTCAGATGAAAAATAAAAAAATTCACCGTAGACGTATCCAAACAAAACGAGTTCAAGGAAGATGCCCAAGAATAGTCCAATGCTAGCCAGTGAGCCATCCAATAGGGTCAGCCAATAAATACCAGCCTGAAAATACATAAAATAACAATATAATTCATGCTCTACTCGTGTAATTCATGTTGTTGTTTTTCTGTGTATGAGGGGACCAGAATCCCGTAAAAATTGTATATTCGCCAAGTAATCGCCAAAGGAGATCGCGAAAAACTGGGAGCTCTGGCGAAGGCTCAACGAAAAAGTGAAAACTGGTCCCCGTTCATATTATCTAATAGTTTGCTTCCATATGGGTTATTTGTCGAAATAAAAGCTATGGGCTACGATGAATTATTAAAGAGATTCTACCTTGGTATACGTTAAGATTCCAACAAAGAAGAAGATAACACACACTGCCCATCGTACTCGCGGCATGTGAGGTCTTAGCATGGGCACCATGTCTGCCACACACTGGGAAAACGCTTGAGCATCAACTAGAATAATACGTTTGATAAGAAGCCCACGTTAAGAAAAAAAGCTTGAGTTAAGAACAAAAACAAAAAATGTGAGACTTTTCCTACATCCATGTATTTTTCTCTATTTTGATTTCATGTATGACATACCCAACTGTGTGCTCAGTCCGATTACAAATAGCATGAGGAAGAACAGGAAAGCCCACAACACGGGTAGGGGCATCAGCGCCATCGCCTCTGGGTAAGCGATGAACGCGATTGAAAAGTCTAAAAGATTAAATATAACACAAAATATATGGTCTATAAATGACATTACTTTAATTAGTTGCTGAGAATAGGTCACACAGAATAAGTGCCCAAAAGGTTTAGAAACACATAGAATCTTGAAGACAAAGAAAGGTTCATAAGTTCTAGAATTTAGAAACATTAGATTTTTTGGCTGGTTTCATTGCTATTTTCTTCAGAGAAAACTATGTAGACCGTAGTAACCAAACAAATGGAATAACAATGTATGGTTGGTGGATTTGGATTGTATTGTACATAAACGGATTAAAAGAAATATCCGAAAAATCCTACCCGACTCTATCAGCTTCTCAATTGGTGTCCCCGTCTGTGCACTCAAATAGCCGAGAATTGAAAATACGGCGGTTCCACCAAAAACTGACATCACTGCGTCCATGACCACGATAACATAGGCATCCTAAAGGAATGACTATGCTATTGTGGATAGGAACATTTCTGGAGATTCTACGCTTGCGGATAAGTGTGATTTTTTTTAGCGATTGCGCTTATATTCCACAAGGTAGAATTCAAGCATTTTCCGTAGAGCTACTTGCAACTTGCAATGTAGCAAGACATGTTAATCATTTTAACTACATATATAACTGCAAAGGGTTTTACAGTCATTAGGAAATAAAAAATACTGATAATTAATAAGAATAGACTAATAAAAATAAAAGTTAAATAATAATTTTATCAGAATCAAAGTTTACAAATTAAATATGACATTGTTTCAATATTAAAACAATAAAATATATATGTTAAAGTTAATAAAAAATGGAATTATTAATTTAAAACTATCCGTTTATTATCAAAATAATACTTTTACTCCAATTGGATTATTTTAACACGAACTATCCGTGTGATAAAGATAAACTTTAATTCTTAACACGAACTATCCGTTAAAAAAAACAAAACTAAAAGTAAAGGGTCGATATAAGATCGAACTGCTTAAAGTAACGCCTAGGAGCTTTATATATCCTACTTGTTTTCGTAGGTGTTTTGTGGGGGCGAACGGTTGTTACGCCCCATGTTACAGCAAAAATGCTGTTTATGCTATCCGTTGAGATCACCTAAGGTGATCAATCCTTAATTAATGGCCTTAATTCTTTGTTCTCTCTTTTGCAAGACTAGCTTCCTTTCTTGCAGAGATTTTTCTTGTCGGATGGAATGTAGTTTGTTTCCATCCGATTTGTAGTGTCCCGGTGAGAATCTAACAATACAACGTCAAACCAACTCTGTACGTATTATGAGATCGTCGGGTGAAAGAGCCCATCGAATGTGTGACACCCAATCCGATGGAAATACTGAAGCAAACTTGGAAGATTGCCGCTTTCCATGTCTGAATTTATAAATTATCCTACTGCCAAGCATCTGAGGCCAGTTTTTTCCAACAGCAACGAGCTTCCCAACTAGAAGTGATTTTCCATTTAGTATGTATCATTCTCTACTACGAGAAGTTCCAATTGCAGTTAAAGGAAAGCCAGAGATACCAAATGCACCAACGGCCTACCTCCAACTCGAATACTTTACTGAAGTTTGGATTCAGCAAGTAGTAGTCGAGGCCTTGACGAGCTCCGTCGAGCGTGATTCCGCGGATAAATAGGATACCTAGGAAAATGGTTGACGGTCTCACAGTCACTTTAGTATCTGTACAACATAATCTGGGTGATATGTATTGGCTATATTGGACAGATACGGTATGCAAAACAGTGGAAAACTCAGAAACAAGAAAGTCAGTTTTTTATCTTTAAATGAGCAACTTTGGTAAGATATTAGGAAAATATATGTCTGGAAAACCTGTTTTTGGAAATCAATAAGCGAAGGTGTTATTACATAAGTGTATTGATTTAGGGATTGTCTATAATACAATACAGATTCATATATTCAAACATATTCTCACCAACGATAACATATGGCAGCGATGTAGTGAGAAAAGATACTTTTCCCATAATGGCCAATCCTCTCCAAACAATTAGACCGCAGAGAATCCATAGAAAGGCCATCGTTCCTAACGTATGTTATTTATTTACTCTAGAATCAGTTATTTTCTGAAAACTTACACTGATGAAACTCCGCGCCATCGCCGTTCACAAAAAGAGGGCCTGACATAATAGTAGCGCGGCGCACCCTCTCAAGAGAGACCGTTGCACTATCTATTTTATATTTCTAACTGACATTCCTATTAACACGTGCGCGTAGGTCATCAGTCGATACAATGTTTTACTCACCAAACACGGGCCAATTGATTCCTCCAAAGTCATGGATACCTTCCGTTCGTTGCAGGACTTGATTTCTGAAGAACCGAGCTACTCCATATTACGAACTTACGAATAGTTTGAGAAAAGGAGCAGAACTACTCATAGCCTACATTAGGCAAGTTTCCTGATACCTTTTAAAAGTTACCCATAGTTACCACCGTCTTGCCTTTGTCTTCGTTGTGATGAAAAAAACTAATCATCATCAGAAAAATTACATAAAGAATTCTTCTGCGGCAATTTTTGTCTCAGTGCCGTTGAGCAAAAGTCGGGGATCTGTCGCATGACACGTTCCGTTGAAAAATATGGAGAGATCGGGATCTTTGTCCAAACATTCCATGTTGTTCTGACGAGAGAAGCACACTAAATGTGCATCGATACTAATAACATTCCTCCAATACTAAACCGAACTTACGGGTTTTTCTGATTATCGATTGCTTTGAATTTAAGTAATCTTTTTATTATCGACGAACGACAAGTAAAGGAGGAGGCAGAGTGAAAAAACATCGAGTCACAGAGGATATAATATAAAGGGAGAGAGATGGAGAACAGAGAGATGCAAATAGATACAGATGATAAAGAAAGATAGAGTAGAGATAGTGAGAGAAACAAAGCAGGCGAGGAGAAGCAAGTAAGGAGGAAAGTAGGAATAAGCTTACTTATCGAGTTCCAATCGTTATCACAACGGGTCCACGTGTGACTCTTTCCAATGATGATATAGACCCTGTAAATATAATGTTGATGAAATGTAATAGAATATATCCCTCTGTTATTAATGTCAAGCACAGGAATCGAACCCGGACCATTGGCACGGGTAGAAAAAACTAGACTACTACCTACCACCAAAAAAACTAGACTACTACCCGTATGTTCGTAGCTGGAAGATAGAGAACGACTCCCGTTTGCGCTGTACTACTAGTGCCATTTGCAGTAAATGTGTTCGGTCATACAAATATATATGCAGTCTACAGTCCTAGCAAAGGTTCCTTAAATCAAAACTCACAGATACACGAGGGTCCATCCTACGATAACCATATAGTACGTGTAGACTTGAAAACTCAAAAAGATCATCGACCAACCGATACCTGAAGATTTATATAAATGTTAAGGTTTTTTTTAGCATTAGTTCTTAGAATAACCCCATGTTCCAGGTGTCAATCGTTTTTCAAAGCACGTGGTTATATAAGCGTACGTAAGAAGTAATAATTGTACTACATATAGTCAACAAAGTTAGCATTTTTTACAACTCATAGGTTAAACAATTAGTCTGAATATTTCAACAAATGCTGCTGCTAACCTTGTGAAGCTGGCATGTACTTATAGAAGAGCACCATCGGTCCCTTCTGTACGTATTGAGCGACAGCGGTCTCCAAATAAAATAAGGGAACTGCGAAGAAGAATGTGCAACAAAAGTAGGGAACCAGGAAGGCGCCTGAATCGTGTGGGAATATTTTTATGTGTAAGTTTTGCATGCAGGCATGCTGGCAGCTCCATTCCTTAAAATCTTGGCCTTAAATGAAATCTTCTGGTCACTTTGCGCACAAGGACCTAATCATTTTCTTCAAAGCTCTAGTCTGGTTTATAGAGTACTTGAACGCGAGGTGCATACACGATACTGGGATTAGCCTCCCAAGCTGTCCAAACCTCCCACAGGAGACAGGAAAATTGAAACATAAGTTATCAACGTTACATTGATTTTGAGACAAACTCTCGTCTCGCATATTCTCCCATATGGTTTCATAATATCACCTCCTCCATATTTGTATGCTTTAGCCGGAAATCTCCAAATATTTCCCAATCCGACCGCAAAACCAATCGCTGACATCAGATACGCAAATTGTGATGAAAATCGATCTCTGGCTTTGTCTGAAAGCAGAATATCGGTTTTCATAGAAAATAATGATATCATTGCATATCTACAGCACGAAACTTCGCGCAGTCGCCGCACAAAAGGGATCCGCCATTACGGAGCTGCCGATCTAATTTCTTGAATAATATGCGCGAAAGGTTTACAATTTCGCATATAATTAACACCCGTCGGGGTTCCTTTTTTCTGGGATTCCCCTTCCGTGCGTCGAAACAATGCGCTGCGTATTTAACATGTTTTCAAACACCATATATTGTTCGACTTATTGGGTTCGCGGTACAGTGGCGAAGTTTTATCGATGGGATAAATACGGGTTAGTATTAATGTTGTAGTACCAACTACCAACCACTATCCGTCTCCTGAAGTACTGTCGTCGATTCGACTGTGTTGGGTGTGCTAGCCTGAAAGAAATGTTAGAGCAAAACATTGGAAAGGATGTCGAGCCCATGGCGCACCTAGGCACACGAGCGCACCTGTCATGCCTTATCCAGAGGCTGCGCCACCCGCGGCATCCCACGCCGTTTGGAATTGAACACCTATGGAACTAATGCCGACCTCAAACACACTTCTGTGCGTGGCTATTACATTTTATAATAATAATTTATTGACACATATATATGTAATATAAGTGTGCGTCATACAAAATGATGATGAGAAGTTTGGCAAATTAACGACATGTAACGCGATATGATAAGCTCGGGCCACATGTCACAATAAACGTTGGCGCGGAGTTTCATCAGTGTAGTACCACCTTTACAGAATACCGACCTCTACATTCACATTCTCGTCTGACTTTCCTGGGCTCTGTCTCAACCACATAGATCTCGGTCCCTCAGTGTTGACCTGCGTGCTTTCCGTGCGTTCCGAACGATTGTTGCTTTCCTCATCATCCATTTCTAAAGAAAACTTTATTCATATTATTTAGTCTAGTTAAATGTAATGTTATATTAAATGCAAACCCAAATTTCCGTCCACAATGGAGGAAACTATTTTATTCATTTCCGAGCGGCGATGTACTACGGCACATCAATGTTACGGTTCTAGTATGTCATGTTACATACATACATACATTTACATTTATTAGCAATAAAGCACACATCAGTCAGGTGGAAAATGAAACATAACATATAAACAACACACAAACTAAAATGATAATCATTTTAAATAAAATAGTATAGCAAGGGTAAATAAACATTCAACCACAATACAACAAGTAAATTCTGAATTACCATGAGTGAAAAAAAACGTGTATAATTGTATGATAACCAGCTAAAAAACTGTGATACCAAGTGAGACCTGCCCACGTCTAACTTGGAGGGATTGAAAGAAACGAAACTGCCATGTCAAAAAAATATGTGTTGTAAGGCCTCCCCAAGCGTTAAAACAGCGGAATTGTCCTATACAACCAAATGCAGAGAAGAACGTACAAAAAAACCAGCGAATATTCATTTATTTCATTCTTTTGGAACAACCTTTTTATGCCGTGCGTTTTGACACGGAACGGAAATTTGCCGTTGTTGTGCGAAAGTTTCGCCACAAATGCTTTGCGACTTGAAAACACAAAGGAGTTAGCAAACCGCGCCGTTTGGCCATAGGACCATTGCGTAAACCTTGGCCTAAGTGACACAAGGAAGCTGAAAGAAACTCACTAAATCAATTTTTTCAAGAGCCGCCTGAAACTGAATGGAATTTTGTGCTTTAAGAATATCACTTGGAAGCTTCATAAGCCAGACAGCCGCTCGAATAAAAAAGCTGTTTTTAAATGCACTGCATTTAGTAAACGGAATATGGAAGTTGTAAAACTTCGTTCGCCCATTAGTAGGCTTAGGCTTGAAATATTTACTTCGGCTCAACCGAACTTCACCTGAAATAATCTTAAATGCAAGGACTAAATCCTTGCGGATTCTCCTCTCTTGCAAGGAAACAAGTTCTAAACGACGTAATCGATCCCTATAGTTGGGAAGATCAGTATAACACCTCACGCCAAAACATTTAAAATAAACAATACGAGTAAAGCTAGATTGCACACGCTCAATTTTTCGAATATCTTTCATTTTGAATGGACTCCAAACTGAGCTCGAAAATTCAAGTTTTGGAAGAACCCAAGTCTTGAAGCAGTGAACAAGGATAGCGGGATCACGAATATGAACAATACGTAATAAGATATGCATTTTCCAGATAGCAGAATTATAAACCAAATTCAAATGTTCATTGAATTGTAGATTATTCTGAATTTTAATGCCAAGGTCACGAACAGACTTTACCTCATTTACATACATGTGTAAAATATTTGGGCGTTTAATGGTACATGAAATGGTACGCACCCTTTATGAGAGCGTACTCTTTGGCATGTGACATCTCGGTGAAAATTTAAAAAAATATATAAAATTGAATAACAACTTACCTTATAATACCCTCAGAGTTGTTATGTTTACTTGTAAAATATTCATCAGCTTCAAGCTGCGCAAGAATTTGCATATCAGTAATGCGTGACATTTATGCAAATAAAATGGAGCATATTTTGTATGCGCTTCATTTTACGGTTAAATGTATGTAGATACTGTAGACTACACATGATGAACAAAACTATGTTACTCATGATGTAAAGTTTGACTCTATGTTTCGTTGTTGCTTTGATAGATTAAAGTTTGTATAATTGTATGCTGTGCGTTACGCTCTAAAATTTAGCTTGTTTCAGTAGCTCCCGTTCCTGAGAACTGAGACGTGAGACGTCCCAGGTCTAGCGTACGCATAAAAACAATGTGATATGTATATGTATACAAATGCAGTACACAGAGTAAACAATATTTATTAGCCTGTTTCACATCTGTTCTGACAAATCCCTGTTTCTCCTAGCAGCTACCGATACGATAGCTGATGTTTTCACTTTGGTCGTACGGTAACTCTTCATGAATAATGAAAGCACTTTTCGTTTGTAAGGCACAATGAAATATAACGATATACAAGGGGTGAGAGCGGGTAAAAGACCTAAAATGACATTAAACTTTAATTTCCGATTCTATGTAACCAAACAAAGAATTTCCATAAAAACTCCCTCGAAGATCGTTCCTCAGACCGTGGCCTAAGTATCCCACTTTAGTTAGGCCGAGAAGGAAGGCTTAGTTAGGCCAATGGAATAACGCTATCGAAAATTTCTTGGCTATAAAGTTCTGAGTTTCAGAGTGAAAAGTCCAAAACCTAAAATAAGGCAGATAAACGCTCGCTCTGTCGCTCACCCATAATTGAGAACTGTAATTCTTCTTTGTACGGTATATCCACGTGCCAGATAATGTTAGTTAGATCCATTATCAGTATGGCAATATTAATTAAAGGTAAGCAAGCCTGGATACTAATAGCCTAAAAATTTAGAGGCGTTATCAAATGACCCTGCACCTGATCCATAGAGTGCGGATTTGCACGCCCACACAAGGAAAAGCCTGCTCGCATAGTTGGATGAGCATAATCCACACATTTTTAATCGCGCATGCCGACAAAGTATGCTGCAAGGTCTGCGGCTCTGAAGGAATGTCTGCGCGCAGGCCGAAAACTCGCGGCAAAGTCAGGTGCGCACTACCAGAATGTAGGACTACTATGCTCCACGCACTACACGTTTCATTAAAAAAAATAACCACCTTAATTAGCATAGAATGCATGGCGATTGTTTGTGGATTTGTGTACTTCGAAGCGTTCAGCTTTTTGTGTATTAGCCATCGAAAGTACAGAATCGATAAGCAAGATAAACTTGGCCCAAAACATGACCAGATCGCCATGCACAGAAAGCTGAAGAACTAACTTTAGTTTTTTTTTCATATTACAACTTATTGTTAGAATAATATTACGTTTCGTTTTAATGACACTGATTCCAATAAAGAAATATCAATACCTTGGCGATGTAAGTGGATTCCATCCGCTGATGCTCTGCTCATTTGTGTTCATCACAGAAAAACCACTTTCCACAAGAGCACGTCGTACGGAAGTTTCATCCCTTTGGTTGATTATCCAGTTCAACTAGAACAGACTTGACATGAAGAAAGCAGCGTTGTGGACGGGAGCGTGCGCATGTGCGCGAAAATTACGCCAAGGGTATGCCTATTGGAATTGAACACATTTCGCGCACCACTCCCTTCCGCGCGTACACTAGGCGGTCATTAGGTTGGTTGTACCGCGCTGAGATGCTAGAATATATCACGCAGTTTTTTTCTAGACAGCATAGCCCACAATTACACCGTTCTCGGCTAATACATCATTTTCTTTTTTTTCAGCATTATTCTAATTATATAAGAATTTCCGAAAAAAATTGCCTTTCGAAGAAAGTAGAATGCACCTGCTATTCGCCATTTCCAAGAAAAAAACAACTTCTGAGGTCTGAAGAGCAAACACTCTTCATAAATAAAAGTTCAGAAAAGGTTTTTACCACATTGAGAAGAAAAGTAAGATGGACTAGAAGACAGATCGTTATAACTTTTGAACGATTCATCTTATGAGGGGTCAAATGGCAAAACCTGCAATAAAATATGAAGGAAAACTATAAAAGGAAGAATTGTATATTGGCACACTACAACGTGATACTCTACCATGGGAAGAGCGTCCGGCACAGCAAAATGCGCGGTGGATGCACCGTAAATGCCAGATGGCGCACCTGTGGCGCACGTACCGCGCCAAAAAGTGCGCCGCTGGTGCGCCGACTATAATTCAAGTGTGCGCCGCTGTGGCGGACCATCTTTTTGTGCGCGGTGATGCCGTTTCACCATTTTAGTTGCTTCGCTTCCGTAAGAAATAGTATAGCTTTTCGGAGCTATTATTTTGCAATATTACATTAATAATAATTATATATTAATATATTGTTTATCAGTATTAATGTATTGTTTATGCATAAGCTCACCGGTATGCAAACGAGACAACTAAAGCTGGAAAAGAGCTGGTCATTGAAGCCATGCCACATGCGAATAAGAATGAGCATAGATCGGAGCTATATAATGAGCACACTCCATGGTTGGTCATGACCAGGGCTCCTTGGATAAGGTGCACTCTGAAAAGGGAACTGTTAGTCGAGCTAATTTTTTCAACTGGTCAGTTTTGTGGTTTTATTATTTGTATTTGCGAAACGCAATTTTTGTGAAGGCTGTCCATTTTTCACGAGTAAGACTGTAAGACCGAGTAAGTTAGTTCGTCAGGAAGAGAACAAAAAACTAACTACCTATCTACTAAATACGACAAGCAAGCCACTGGCTAACGATAAGCTCAAACCAGACAGTCAGAAAATCGTCTCAAGTAAAACAGGGAGGCACCGTTATGTAAACACACTGTGGTGCGGTAGACGATGAGTTGGTTGAGCTAAGGGTACTGCATTTTATTCTGTACATATACATCAGATAACTGTTTTCCACAGCTTTTAAGGTAATTTAAACGATTTAAACCTTACCCTGGAAGTGTTAACGGCATAGTTATAGAGGATATAAGGTCCAGTATTGTTGACGATAATAAAGAAATAGAATAAATGCGTAAACTCTTTTGAGTGTGTACCAGAATAAGATACATTAGAGATAAGTTGGATACAATTGAAAACGAATAGATAACGTAGAATGAGGAGTGTACGAGGGCGTGAGACAGCGACCCTTCAATCATTCTAAGCGAGGGAATTTTTATTGTAAATAATAAATGCATAAATGCAACAGAAGCAAAGTGATGAAGAGAAAGGGCACATATTCTGCTTTATTTTTTATTGGAAAGATGTATATAAATTGATATGTTATTAGCATTATGTGTAAGATATAATTAAGCATTTATTCTTTATTATTAGACATAAGAAATGTGAACATTTGACATACGGAATATAATATCGGCACCGTTTTCATAGCTGTGTGCGTCTTTAAAGGGACGGGCTCACTTCGAGAATGCTCGCTTAGTTTATACTTTTTTTTTACTCATTGTGAAAAAAATCAACGTCAAACATGGTCCCAATATCAAATAACAAGCTCGAGTGCTCGTGTAGATATGCTCACTTTTGTCTCAAGTCTACCGTATAGGATAGATGTAGAGAGAGAGTTTTACTTGGCCTGGGGAAAAACATCAATTTCATGGGCGCATTTGCCTCTTCCAATTGATACCGATAATTATGGCACAAAAGACGGCAAAGAGCAATTGAAATTAGCAATTATGCCTAATACGCAGTTATCACCTGCATACTTCAGATTTTATTATATTCTTTGAAAACACGCAATGAAAAGAAACTGCGGAAAACACAAAACACGCTTTGAATAATTGCAAAACACGCTTTGAATAATACGCATAAAAAATGTCCGCTAATTTCGTGTTTGTTTTGCGCATTTTGACTGCTTACATATTTCCTTTAATGATCACAGATTCCCCCAAGAGTGGTTGGTTGTCCGTGGTGCCACTGCTATGCTTATCATAGCACTCCGTTGTACCGTTGTAGTTGTACTATGGTAACTCTTCCTGCAGATGCATAACAATTTTCTTCGATAAGGCGCAATGAAGTACATAGACACACATGGAGTAAGAGCTGGGAGGGACGCTGAAAGATCACTTTGTTTGTCATATTTCTTTCTTTATGAATACATTGAGGCAGCTAGCGGCCATAGTACCTCTCTGGAACAAATTAGTATGCAGACATTTGATAAACTAAATATATAGTATCATATTCACAATTAGCAAAATTCATCCATCAATTGTTGAATAGCTTACCAATTATTGCAAATTGCAGTTCATCAGCATGCGGTATTGTCCAACCAATTATTGTTAGTAGATCAACCAGTAGAATAATTATATTGACGCTTGGTAGACATGCTTGAATGGTGAGAGCCTGAAGAAAGGAAGAATAAATTATACGTTGTCTGGCTCTAGAGTCTAGAAGTATTGTGACGGACTCTGTTCTCCAACCGCGCAGCGCACCCACAGCCAGGGGCGCTCGCCCCTTCTTTTTTGTGCACTGCGCGGCTGGCTGGGGGTGCGTTGCGCGGTTGGCAATCCTCGAGGATACGTTTCACAAGGTTGTTATTAATTCGTCCGAGAAAAGCAAGGAAATTTTCACATATATACCTAGTCCAGCATACGTTTCAAAGCACCTGACCATACTATATTAGATATTATTCAGTTTGTTATAACTAGCTTGTGAAACGTATTCTTACTCGTCCCCAACCACGCAGCCCACCAAAAAGAAGGGGCGAGCGCCCCTGGCTGGGGGTGCGCTGCGCACCCGCGAACGTAGGAGAGAGAGACACTGGATAAGTTAATGCTCACTATTTCCCAACGGGGGCTGAGCCTACGAAGTGGTTAGGGTCACTCTAAATATAGTCAAATTACCTCTATGTGCTTAGCTATGGGCGAATTTAACGCGTGCCATCCACTTACCGCGGCTACACCGATAATACAAAATCAGAATTGGTCTTTTGAATCTGCAAAAAATTAATAAGAACTTTAGACATTGCCCTACCTTTGTGAGCTTTGTATGCATGTTGACCGTATTAACGCTCATACATTGTCTGGTCCTCAACAGTATTTTGTGTATTTGATATCGAAAATAAAAGATGGCGGAAAACGAGAGACTTGATCCTAGACACGCCCAGACATAGACATATATCATTCTGTAAGGATACGGTATGTTTTGGAAATAAGAAACTATACTCATAAAGTGACACACAGTCCTACATCAGTAATTGCTTCTACTTCTACCTACTAGAATTTTAAAGCGGTCTAGCAAGCTGTTCTTGAAATATAAGCTGGATGTTGCATTTCCATGTAGGGCACACAACCTATCATTGCGCGATTATTAGTCTAAGTGCATCCATTTGCATACAAGATATGGGAATGCAGGTGATCAGCATGTGTTTCAAAAATCGCTCCAACTCACGGTGCCGACGGAAGAATGCTCATTCCAGTGATTGAGTCTCCGACAGAATATGCATAGGAAATTTCTTGTGAAATTAAAAATTCACGCAAAATATTGTCATCTAGACGGACCGCCAGTGAGCAAAGCTGGAAATGAATGTGTCTTCAGTATGGTTCAGTTCAAATTCTCAGCGAACGTTCTTTGAAACAAAATGTATATCAAGACAGTATCAACACACAATCATTAAAATTGAGCCGACGTGCACAAATAGGCAGCAAATAACCACGTGAGAGAGATGCATCTTGTTGGACGTTAGACGACGATATCTAAACACAACATAGCGTCATGCGTAATATCATGAGGCAACCCGTCAGAAAGTGATTAATATGCATATCGTAACTGTAAAAAGCTACACTATAAGATCTCTGACAGAACGATAAGCAGGAGGACCAGGCTCACGAGTAAATCTTATTATATAAAGGAGAAGAGTTTGTCACGGGTTTGTTTTTATGTGCACAACGAAAGATGTTCATAAAGAAAATTCTTCGATCGAAAGAGCATACAAAATCTTTGCCGCTGGCGAGACTCGAACCCACAGTAGCAGACAACCGTCGATTCACAGTCCAACGCTCTACCAGTTGAGCTATACTAGCTTATTGGACGAGGATCTTATAGGAGGTGGAAGAGCAAGTGCAATAGCAAATTTGCATAACGTGCAAAAACCTTGAAGTTCCGAGCCACATCATACGTTTCCACATAAACGTAAATGAACGTCTTTTTACCTTTGTAGAAACTCCTTTTTTTTAAATAGGGTAACAATCGCCGATTCCTCCAGTCGGAGAAGAGCCCGTAGGGCTCTTCGAACGGCTGGTAATTAATACGTTAATTAGTCCACTTACCTATATGCAAATGATACTGCCAGTGCAGGAAACGAAGATGCTAAAGAAGATATTCCAGAATTGAATAAAAGCTCGCAAACGCCTGTGTCAACCAGTGTACATACTCCATTAAATATATGAACACCGACAGTTCCGACGAGATGAAAACTGAAGGGAAAACGTCATGGGGGCAATTTTTTCTGGAAGACTGTCGGTAAATGGACACCAAATGGTTTCTAAATGGTTGCCAAATGGTCGCTGACCGATCACGAATTTTTTTTTAGCTGGAAACAATTTGGTGACCATCTTCCGACGAGCTTTCCCGGGTTTCTCGTCATGGCCAGCATGGTCGCTTTCCTGTAGTTCGATTTTGTTTTGCCAGCTTAACTTTTCCTACCTCGGAATACTAAGGAGCATGGAAATCGAACTAATTAGGTCAAGTATAGTCGACGATAATAAAGTAATTGAATAAACGCGAAGATTCCTCGGTGTTTCGAACATAATCATATATAACAATGTTGTATTGGTTAGTATAGAAAAAGAGTAGAAAACATAATATATAACAGCGACAATGATTTCAGCCAAATCCATAAGATTTGATACCAACAGCCAGTTCAGCTCCTGAAGCAATTTGTAAAACTAAGGGAACGAGATGTAATTATAACTAACGAGTGATAAATGATTGAGAGATCTAATTGGAATTGAGACTACACTATAAGTAGAATTTACTGTGATTCTTATAAGAAATCTAAAAAGGAAATTCTGTCCGATCAGTTGGAAGAAATTACTTCTTTTTTTGCAGCAATTCATCCGTGTAAAAGATGTCTCTGTTTGTATTCTACAATAGTTTTTGGTTCAAACCATTTACGTGGCTACGTTCCTGGTTGGTGTTCCTGTAGTTAATAAAAAAACGTGCTTTATATAAAAATTAGTCTGTAGTAAATGAACCATGTTAACTGATTTAGCTCTTTTTTTTTTTTTGGTTTATTTCCTGTTAGTCATTCATGGGGTCTTGGAATAGTCTTGGAAAAGTATGCGGAAATTTACCGTATTTTGGAACTACAGGAGAATATTTTTTTTATTTTTCATATTAAATATGCTGGTGTCGTGCAAAAATACGATAGTATTCACAGAAACACGCAGGTTTTTGGATTTTTGGGGACACTTGCAAACCCCATCACTATGCAATTTTTGAAAGAAATACTATGGCATAAAGCATAAACCATTATTAAGATTAATGTTATTTGGACAGAGATGTCGCACGTAGCTCGTGCCAAAAAAATTGGAATGTGATAGATTTCAGTTTATTAGATCTAGCTTAAAAGTGTATTGCATATTATGCATATGCTCATATAATTAGAGCCAATGAGAAAATAGCTAGAAAATGTTCTCTAGAATCTAACATTGCATTTCTTGGTTTCAAACTCAAACTGCACCTGTATTCAGTTATATTAATCGACATTGTCTGTGTGCACGTTGGGGGGATAATGTACATTCGACGCTGAATAATAGTTTCTCGGAAATCTTTTAAATGGTCAATAATTAGATTCGCACGTGCAGTTTAAACTACAGACTTGAAAATCCTTTGTAGGAGGGACGACAATTTATCAAAATCTTTATCGAGTTCAAGTATGCTTGACGAGTTGAAAACATCAGAAGAAATCCATAATCGACGTGAGGAATCGGCTGGTTTTCCTTCTTCGCGAACACGATTTGCTATCATCTCGTCCCACTGATTTATCGTTCTGATTGACATTATTCGAATAACGATACGGTACCTGAAAAGAAGTGTTTTGTAATATGAAGACAAACCTTAGTAACTTAAAACCAACTTACGTAGTTTAGGAGAAATACAAATTAAGATTATTCCTTCACGAAACGAATAACCAAGTGATTGCGATGAATATGGGAACTATCAAAAGAGTAAACCGTATCTACCAACCAGAGTAAAGGGTCAAGTCTTCACACATGGTAAACCAGGCGGGGATAAACTTATGTATATGTTAGGTGTATGGCAATATGGTAGACCTATAAGAACGCTCACCTTTCGTAGTTCTGCCTCTTTATCTTCAGGTACGTCTGTGCCCACATCGAATTCTTGTGTTCGATTCTAAAGTGCTTTTTTTAGGAAACGAATATTTTAAGTTTTGTAGCTTTACTATTCGTTTGCAAGTATTTACTTACTCTTTACCAGGACGAGTTCTATTAGATAACTGTAAACTAAAGAATGGAAACAAAGTTATTAAAGACAGATTAAGAATATCGAGCACCAGAACAATGATAGGACACCTACCGCCACGGTGATAACTTCAGTCCCTGAAACAATTAATAAAGTCTTTTTTTTATTGATGGTAAGATTTTTCATGAATGGCTTACACGCTGTTCAAAGTTTTAAAAGCAATCTACAAAAGATCAATTTAGGACAGTTATGAACCATAGCTGTCAGATAATTGATTGCACAATCTAACGATATAGATATAATCTGACAAAGTTATCCAAATTACATAATTACTTAACCATGACTCACTCGTATTCCGCCTTCTGGTAGCTGGTCGGTGAGGTACCGTCTTTAGTACGGACCTCGGTGGCATTCTATCTCTATTCATGTGATGACTTCGCGAAGCAATAGCCCCAATTTTTATAGCGTCGGCACCCATTTTGTGAGCCGCGGCGCTATTTGGCAGCTGAAAATTGTTTTGTTCTTTTCGATGTAAGATTACTGAGAAGAAATTACTTATTTTCATAAGAATATATTTTACGCTCGTATGTAAACAATATTTTATCGACATAAAGCTGAATTAACTCTAGCTAGACTTCGCAAACTAAAATCAACCAACTACTTACAAGTGCATCATAAACTTGTTGAACGGCTAATATTGTATCGTCAGTTATGGGCCTCTCCACAACAACGGACAGTTTTCCTTGTTCGGCAAAACATTTGTGATATTCTTCGCCGAAGAATAGACTGTAGTACGGAATCTGGAACAATTTTAAACTCTTAGGTTATTGGGAACGATTTTCCAAATAATCTAATTTTGTGACGGGTTTTGTAAGTAATTACCATATTGACTGTTTACTAAAAAAAGGAAGGGAGAGGAAACGACTCCGTTGACGGTTGTTTATTTACGAATTATTAAAATAATTAATATTAAATATTCACTCACCGGTGTTCCATTCAAGTCCAATAGTGCATCTCCAACAGCAAGGTGTCGCGCTGCTATTGAACTGTTTTCGATCTAAATATGTTGAGGTAAGACAATCGACGTAAGCGACGCTTATAAACTACAGTAATTAAACTCAAGGTTAAACTGTGTTAGGTACTTAGGTACTGTAATTGTAATTAACTGTATATGTCTTCAGAGCGTTTACGGCTTACTTTATAGGATGTATGAGTTGCTTCTTTAAAAAATAATACAAACCAAGTTCGTTCTGGAGGAGAAAAAACTCACATCGTGCACGTAGACCCTATTCTTAACCTTGAATGTGCTGAAAGCGCCCATCTTCCGTAAGTCGTGCTTGTCCGGTTTAACTGAAATGACGAATTTTATTACTTCAACGTACAATTTTCGGATGCGTAGGAAATTACGTCTGCCTAACTACTACTACTCTACTCTGTCAAGAGAAGACAAGGTTTAGCATTGGTGGCCTCAACTTCAACTAATTTTAGTAATTAAAATTACCTTTAATTAACATGTAGGCGAATCCGTCACTCCTCACTAATTTAATTTCCTTTGCTCTGTCCTTAGGAAGGGGAACTGCGCCATAACGGCGAAATACACGAAGCTCTACCTAAACCTAATAGTTAAGTAAAAAGCTCTGTTTATCACAAAAAAAACTTTCCATAATCAAATCAGATGTTTAAAACTTCAACGCAGCCTATCAACTGATTCACAAAGTTTTTCTTTTGTCAATAGGACAATAAATAAATTCCTATGTCGTCAAGATTCGCACCCTTTTCTCACACATACTCGCAACGAGCGAATGGTTATCCATATCGCCGACCGATTTTCCGTTGACCTAAAATATTAGGAATAGAGTATGGCACGTGGTTTTGAAATTAATTTTTATATTCATTATTCTTAAATTTGATGCATCTTGTGTTTATGCCGGAAGGGCGATGATTGAACTGAACATAATATATAGAAATGAAATACAGTGATATTTGATTATGCCATGTTTCAAGCAAAGGTTAAAATGAGTGGATCCGAAGTAGTAATCCAGTAATGAAGGGTAATGCAAAAAAAGAAGGCAGCCCAATGAAAAGAAATGAGCTCACCCCTCCAATAATATCTCCCAATATCAGATTTTCTCGTGCAAATTCCGCTTCTTCATGGATGAAAATCACCCTCCGTTGAGCGTCGACGTCGATAAAGCCGCCGTAGATATTCTGGAATAAGATTCATTTTTCTACTCTCAGGGATCTTTTTTCGAGGTGCGCGGCTGCACGAAAAGGTAATCTGGCCCATATGGCACCGTTGCATGCTGCTCTTGATGTAGTAGCGCCGCGCACTTTTAGCGCGTTTGCCAGCTACGCACTCCGCTGCGGCATTTAGTGCAGCGTAAGCTGAACTATTATTTGGTCTAAAAAAGTACAAAAAAAAAATCATACCATATCCCAGTCAATTTCCAGCGTTATATTGATCACTTCGTAGCGTATATTCGGATGAGCCTTCACCCTTTTGTCAGGGCCCTTTTCGTCGTTCATCGGCTGAAATAAGAATTATTACAGACATAATAATGTTTACTAAGTTCATACCAAGACTAAACTCGCGTCAAATTTAAGGTCATCGGAACACGCCCTGCCATGTCAGCATTGTCAGCCATACCAAATTGAAGAAATCCGGAATGCTCTCTATCTAGCCGACGCTCATACCTATGAATTTACGTACCTTAAACACTCGATACTTTTTCTTTTTGGCCTCTTTCTTCGTAGGTGTCGCTTCTTCTCGTGAGGGGACCTGAACATTGAGGTGCACATTCTGGAATCTATTATACCTAGGTCATGCATGGAACAATTGGGTGCTTAGCTTTAGTGGAGGAATTTACTAGGTCTAGTACATTACCACTGAAATAAAAGGTAAGACTAAATAGAAAGCCCCAGTTCTGACCCATTATTTTCAGAAAGCATTACCTTTTCCTCTTCTTCGAGCTCCTGCAATTAAATACTAGTGAAAAAATATATACACAAAATTATATTTACGTTGCCTAAGTTTCTACTTTTTACAGTAACAACGACACAAAGAAACAAATGGAACAAGTGGTTCTGTAATATTTATTTGGAAATGGTATCAGATTAGTTGATAATGATAAACCAACCCCATCTTCATCGTTTCTCCGTATTCTCTCATTACTTCCAGTCTCTTTGCAATTCAAATTTTCCTGTAAACATAGGGAAAATCTATTCCGGATTTGCGAGTACAGAATAAAAAAACACTGTTTGAGCATATGTAGTTCAAAGAGACATAACAACCTGTTTTGGAACGGACTTCGGGCTACTGCATTCCCATGTATCATATGAGCACGATTAGAATAAAAAATCGAGCTCAATTCAAGCTCACTTGGCATAAATACATAGAAATCTAGTTGTCCATCATACGTTTCAAAAAAGGGCCGTTATACTGCCTTAATAATAAAATGTTCAACTATACGATACTATAATGACTTAAAAATCCATAGAAATGGGAATAAGCCTGCAGGTCTACACATATCATATGTCTGGAAAATACGCCCACTGTAGTAATAAGGCCCATAGCTTTCAATGTCTAACCTTTGATATATCTTCCTTGGACACTGGCTTCTTTTTACGGCGATCCTGAATATAGCTTACCAACTTCACAATGTATAAAACGATCTCACCCAGACAGGAACGACCCTTTATGGTAGAGTCTCTAGAAACGGAGTATATCTAATTTTTGTATATTTTCATGGATATAATTTTCCCACCCACTTCTCTAAATAGCTTTCAGGCAATTCACCAACTACATTAGATGATTAGATATGCATATAAACTGCTACCCTTTTCATTTTCTCCTTGTCCATCTTTGCATTATTACTATCCCTCTCTCTAGATGGTTTCTCTTTGTCTTTGGGACCTCGTGGCCGTTCACGATCTTTTCCCTTTGACTGCAAAAATGTAGTATAGTAAACAGTCTGATTCTGATTTGCAGAACATGTCAGAGAATAAGAGTCGAGCTTATACTTATATCCAACTAAATATAGAAGTCAAAGTCATAACAAAGTCATAACCATAGGCCCATAGGCGACAATGAGCACGCGTTAACACAATGTTGGGAAAGAGTCTTCCATTACTTGATGAACCAAGCTTATGGAGCCTAAATATGCTCATACTAATTAGCAGCTAACTATTCGATTGGCGTGCACCTTGCAGATTACCTTTTTCCGCTTAACCATATCATATGCTGCTTCTTTCTCCTTTATATTAGAAGAGGTTTGCTCTGCTGCATTTAGTTCTGATAACCGGTCGAGGATTCGTTCTGTAATACGTTGTATAAAAATCCTGATTATCAAAAGTATTTGACTGTTGATAGCAAAAATTTCAGATTTATCGCGTGAAAATTACTTCTCTCAACTCTGAACCGGCAACCGGCTTCTAGTACGTGTTTGTAAACCACGTGTAATACTGCTTTGATGTTCCATTTATTATTAATATTAGAACATTGTCTCACCATGACTCGCCCTTCGCTGATCGAATTCTGCAGATCGATTCTAAATATTTCAGAATCGATAAAGTTGATGAAGTTCAAAAAAATACACTATTTCATAGCTATTCTGAATCCGTGCCTGGAATTTTCAAGTTCTATCGCCGCCGAATCAAACCAGATACCAAACAATCTTTACGTCTTTACCTGATTGTTTTTGACTGATTCGTCATAATTCCTTGAATTGTCATCTTTTTTCCTAGGGCGAAAACTTGCCGGATCTAAAACTCAAAAATATGCGAATTAGTTGTATTGGATAGGAGACTGACTAGTTTTCGAGTAACTGGACGGTTAACTAGCTAATTATCGAAAATAATCAATCATAAAAGAAATCACCTCGATCTTCGGCTGCCCTCAATTGCTCCTGAAATATTTTTTTTCTCAACTCATATACATTTCTCTCTCTCCACCTCTTCATCTTTCTCCCATGTCCCTCTTCCTCGCTATCTATTTCTCTACCTTATTTCTCCCTTCTACCTCTCCTCTCCCTCTTTATCTCTCTCTCCCTCCCTCTCTCTCTCTCTCTCTCTCTCTCTCTCTCTATCGTTTACCGTTGAAACGCTTTTCTTCTTTACTACAGGTCGGCCTTCCGAATCATCATTGTCGCGTGGTGGTTTGTCAGAGGATTCTGAATAAAATTTTTTAAGTTTTATTGATGTTTTAACTTTTTTAATTTTTTTTTTAATTTGACGTTTTGTTGCATTCAATTGAAACGAGAAATTTTCGAAAAACTAACAAATATAGGGAGAGAAATTAGTTGCTTTATGTTAACAAATATATCTCTAGCAACGAGGAGGTATAAGCATAAAACGAAAGAAGAATAAAAACGAACCAGCAGTCCGCTTCTCCTGAAATGAAAACTTTCACAACAAGAATTTGATTTAATATGTAAAAGGTAATATTTGCTAATAAGCATAATCATACAGAACAGCTACGCATGTTATTATCGTATGCCCATTCCGTATACTTGGAGAAATAGAATACATTTTAACAGATAAATATAAATAAAACAAACAACACTATCTCGTCGCTTTTGTTTAACCTTATCCACACTGCCACTGGGCCGTACACTCGCATTCACGTCGACTGAAAGAAAAGAAGGTATCATCTTAGGCTTTGATAGTTGGGGCCTTGGCTCAGACCTAGGCTTAGGGTCACTTACAGAAATCCAAAAGAATGGGCTTTAGACTTAGAGATCAACCACCAAGTTTACGGAAAGATTTTGGTCCCTCGTCATTTTGGTCCCTCGTCAGTATACGTGCGTTGTGAAGCCCCGTGTCTTAGGGTTCTTGTTAGTTGACATTTGACATTAGTTGTCCATTATTACACTGCATGCTCTTTCTTTGTTTATTTGTTTATTGTCTTCCAATAAACCATATTATTATTATTCCAAAAATTTGACTATATTTACATTTTCGTATAATTATAAAGAGATCAACCACCAAGTTTACGGAACGATTCCAAAAATCGCTAAGAGCGTCTTGACTATATTTACATTTTCGTATAATTATTCATTGATGACTCTGACTCACCATATTCTTCGTCTCTTCCCTAAAATACTGTCGTTTATTGTGTTCATACATTCAGACCTTCAGATTTATTGAATATATATAACGTTGTGGAAAGTTATATTAAACATGTGGGTATTAGTCTTTATGTAGGTAAACGACATCGTCAAGATGCGCCATTGTCCTCTTTGGATTTGATGCAAAAATACCACTTTTCTTATAGCATACAAGCCTACTGGCTGCCTAGCTACCGTCGTCACTCTTGGCGGGTAACATCAGGTAAGTTACAGTTACATGGTACTGTCCCCCAGTGTTAACCTACAGTTACAGTGCCCCATACAACAGAATTGGAACAACTAATTATGCCTTATAAACAGAACTGTCAAACCTTTGGTGGGCGCTTCCGGTACCTATCACGGCTAATTCGCTTCTCTAAAAACCGTTCTATATTATTATAGAGAAAATGAACTTTTCTCAGCTTTATTTAAACAGTGAGAAATAAAGTTCAAAGCACTAGGCCGCTACGCATTACCTTTATCCCGCTCTTCTTTTCGTCTTAGAGGTGAACAGTCATTGTTATCGCTGAAAGGCCAAAGGAATAAGAATAGCCGAAAGAACTAATAATTACAGTTAAAAACACTGTTTGACCGTCTACAGACCATTTGGAAACCACATTGGTGGCTGCTCAAGTGGACTTCGAATGATTTGAAAAGGAAAATTAGTAAATAAAATCCCCAACTCACTCATCGTTATGTATTGGATTCATGTTTGCAATGCTCCATAAAAAGACGGCTCAAACCCACCGCCAACAAATATATAAAAATAGATTTTCGTTTCGCTAAGATCCTTTTATACATCGTCTCAGGGTCAACATTTGTAATTTGCATGTTTTCCGATCGCTGCTATTTTATTTTTATGCTCAAGTACGTTTCGGTGATAAAATATACATAATTACATACACTCCCGCAGGACTTAAGTTTTTGTTGTTACGACGGACTTCAGATTTAGTGCGCGTATTGAGAAAATAGTCCGCTCTTCAATGGTGACTGCAAATTGTATCACAAGATCCATTGCAAACAAATCCCTCGGTTTATGTTAAACATTATAATGCTTACGTCCGTCCAATTTTGGAATATGCTCCTACTGTTCTAAAAACGAAATACACTTGCTAGAACGAGTGCAAAATCTTTTCACAAAAAGAGCTCTCGATAAAATTTATTGTAAATATTATCCAAGTATCACCAAACAACACATCTATTACAAAACATTTTTATTCAAGATCCCTGTGGGCACATAAACATAGCATCAGCAGGTATTTCTCGTAGCTTGAGTCCATCGAACTAAATGTAAAGCATAACAGGTTGAGCTCACTGGGAAAAGTTTCCTTGAATTTTTTATTCCGAAAGTCTGGTTATTAAGAAAAATTACCGTTATTCGTTACCGTAGTTCCACGCGCTACCGCACTCCTACACGGGGTGTACTCTGTAGCCTTTAACTATCGTAGACATACCCTGAACTCTACCCTGAACTCAAGGATCGCAGTCATTTCATTATCGTCTTTTTACTTCAATTATCAATAAATATAAAAATATACCTAAAAAAATACCTTTTCAATGCCAATTTACAGAAAATTTATCACAGTGAAAAACATCCCTTGTTTTGAGTTTTGATTTTTGACAAAATGGGGTGTTTTCTAAATCGCAACGGGACTTGGCCGGTTGCCAATGATGACAATACAAAGAAAAACCGGGGAAGAGGGAAGTGTCTGATCTACTGTCTCAGTTGTCTTTATCATACTGTACCTTATCAAAACACAACCGAGGGGATTTCTTTCCCTGGGTTAAATTTTCAGTAAATTGACACCGGAATGGTATTTTTCTAGGTGCTTTGTCATGTGTATGGATAATTGAAGTAAAAAGGCGAATTTGAAGTGACTGCGATCCTTTAAGTAAACGGAAACTTACGTATAATAACTGTCCATCAACATCACATTGTATCATTTCAACTGTGATCCACATGCCGTGAGTGAGCGAGAGAATTGGAAGATTATCCGAGCATCTAGGAATGTAAAATTTAGAAATTACGGGTGAAGGTGTGAGGGGATTTTCAGCACATGTAAGGCAAATACAAAGGATTTTCCTTCTATCTGGCTCTTCTACTCTCGCTTATCTCTTATCTTCTCTCTTCCTCTCTTCTTCCTCTCTTCTTCCTCTCTTCTCTCTTCCTCTTCGACTTTCTCTCCCTCTATCCCTCTCTCTATCTCTCTTAAAATATTATATGTAATCCATGCTCCAAGCTCATGATGCTACTCACGTTCAGTTTCCGAAATAAGTTCACTCACAGATAATAGTAGGTTCTCGTTTCCTTGTCGTATTCTCTATTTTGTTCGGTCAGCGGAGTGCAGCCTGCCTCGTCCAATGGGCAGAATGGTGAGGATGGAGGTAATGGACATTTATTCTCTGGAAGATTTTCCGTCTCCACGATTCCCTCATTAGTTGAAGGGACGATGGGACTTCGTGAAAGCACAGCTGAAAGCAATTCGTTAAATTTCAAATTTTCAAGGTACGTTCAGAAATATTTCTTAAAGTTTTTCATCACACTCGATTAGTTCTGCAAAGTTGCATTATTGGTTTAGTTGCCCAAGTTTGAGATTATTATGTTTACGTTTACGGTAATAGATAAGCCTAATAAGTTGTAGCAAAGGCTATAGAATAGAAAACTCTAGAATATCGACAGCATGTAAACTCTGGGGAACCACTGGGACATAATTAATATTCCCGAAATAGCACAGAATACTTACATTGTGTCACTGTCGTGGATAGAGGCTGGATAGTAGTAGTTCCTGGTAAAACAGTAGTTGTTGTACCAATCGACGTTGATAGTGTAGTACTTGTTGTGCTAGCCAATATAGGCTTCCGTGGAAGAGCAATAAAATACAATGTTTACATCTAATTAGCCAATGATGTTCGTCATTGAAACACGTGACTTTGTCCTACTACATACCAACGATAAAGGATAACGTTTGGTGTGGCTGCTAGTGTCTAGGCCACATATAAAATAAAATAAAAATTGAAATAAGATTACTTGGATTTCAATGGTGATCTTCGAGCTCCGAAAGCGGCTAAAGATGAAAATTGTATAAAGCTTGCTCTTGAAAATAGTCTCGTGTTTCGGAAGCTTATACAGGCAAAGCGGTGTGCCACGATGTTTTCAAGTATATGCTGGACAACTGTGTGTATTAAGACCATTTTTTTAAAGCGTTATAACAGTCTGTTTTGAAACTGCGCGGTACTGCGCCAGTTTTTTTAGTCAACTCTATTACTTTGCATAAACATACATGGGTATCCAGTTGCCCATCATACGTTTCAAAATCCGGCCGTTATATGGCTTTAAAAGTCTAGTTGCCCGCAAAAAGCACGTAAATATCCACCAATCATTGAAAAAACTCACCTGGAGCGAAAAGAATCGTGTTTCGATTTTGTCGCACAGCGCTTTGCTGGATAAATGCTGGAATAATCGTAATTAATTATCTCCCGTGTTAATGGCTTAGGGTTAAATTTTTTGCATTTTATAATAGCATGAAAATAAGCTAATTAAAATTATCAACTTACTCTGATGTGCAGGATCGACTGTGCGCATACACGCTTTTGTCAGCCATGGTGTTATTACGGAGAAGAATAAAGCGCGTATCTTCATTTCTTATATAAAGATTTATTGATAAAAACGACAAGTACAAAATAACAGGGTAAGCGAGAAAATAAGAACCAGGTCCTACAGAGCTTTTTTGAAGATACACAGATTCCACGTTTACTTTAAAAAAACTAGCATTGAATTTAGCACGGAGAATATATACCAGACGTCTTTGGCAATTTTTGTATTTGTTAAATACAAATTATGAACAAATATTGAATATAAGTCCACTTTGGTGGTCCCGAGTCCCGACACTTTAAAAGAAGATGCAAAAAAAGCCAAGGGTGATAAAAGAAGCACTAAAAATAACCAAATAACTTTTACTCTTACTCAACAAGCAGTTTTAGGTAATACCGAAGAGAGTGGAAGTTCCAAAAATGGAGAAACGTCAAAAAATAGGCTAAATAGATCTTCGTATTTGGGGCGCATAGGTTGAGGGTATTTACGTTTTAGTGGAACTAGCTTTTACCGTGAATATGCAAGTTATAAAAGGAGTGTTTTGATACCATATGCATAGTAAAAGGAAAATGATAATAATATAAAAATGGCCGATTAGCGCCATTAGCGAGCTTTAACATAAAGAATTAAAGTTGTTTTGAATGTAATAATATGAATTATTCGTAAAGCTACTGTTGAATACATAAAATTTAACCAAATAGGTAAGGTATTACGTCATCTTGATAATACTATATGTATAGGAAAAGGAAAATGATAATACTATAAAAATGGCCGATTAGCAGGCTTTCTATTTTTGAATAGAGGTCAGCCACTGAGGCATCAATCAAAAAAGGCTCTGACAAGGGGTCGGCAACACCGTAAGGTGAGCGATTGGAAATCGCACCTCATAGGTAAAGAAAGTATGGTAAATAAACGTAAAACATATATGTAAAATTTTCTGTGGTCATCTGGGAATGGTAATGGGAACCCGTAGTGCTTAAGGTAAAAAGATGCCTTATCACATGCTTCCTGATGTAGGTAATCATCGGTTCGGTAGTGTAGAGGGTGAGTTCTCATCTATGGTCATGATGCCAAGGTTCAATCCCCACCAGGAATGGTTTTTTGGACTTGTCCAATGGGAGCTAGTTCCAGATGTTTTCAAAAGCATAACTGATTTGAATGAATTTTTTTGATGAATTTTTCAAACGTATTCTTTTCGTCCTTTTATTGTTTTATTTTTTGCTTTCGCATATGATACTTCATTTTCTCTTTTTTTTCTGTGAGTTTGTCAGAGCGGTTTCTATATTTTGGTACAAATTTTTGGCCTTACTTGCCACATGTTGGTTAGAATTACTTCAAAAAAGGGCTAGTAAATATGATTGCGAAAATCAATATACTGTGAAACCGTATCCTGTTTGGAACATCCAATCAATATGGCTTGCTGTTTTGGTGTTTATCGCTCTGTATAATAGTATATACATAACCATTTCCTCATAGTTTGACTAAAATAAAAATAAAAACGTTGAAAACAAATTCATTCAAATCAGTTATACTTTTGAAAATATCGAGAACTAGTCCCCACCGATAAAGTCCAAAAAAACATTCGTGGTGGGGGATTGAACCTTGGTCACCATGACCATAGATGAGAACTCACCCTCTACACTACCGAACCGATGGTTACCTAGTTCAGGAAGCATGTGATAAGGCATCTTTTTACCTTAAGCACTACGGGTTCCCATTACCATTCCCAGACGACCACAGAAAATTTTACATATATGTTTTACTTTTATTTACCATACTTTCTTTACCTATGAGGTGCGATTTCCAATCGCTCACCTTACGGTGTTGCCGACCCCTTGTGAGCGGTTTGACGGAGAAAAGGAACAAACGATTTTTTGGTATCCTAACTATGCCTTGATAACAGTAAATAGGAAACAAAGGAACCCATTTGGAGGCGGTTCCCTGTTTTTGTTTTCGTCCGCCAACCCAATTGGTGACCTCTTCGTGACCATTTGGTGACCAAGTTTCATCGAAAACCATCACTAAGTGTTCACCAAATGGTCACGAACCAGTCACCAGATGCACCACCCCAACCAGCCAGTGAGCAATACACATAAAGCTCGGGGAAGTCGGCATCAGCTAACTGACTCTTACTTGAAGATATGACTCCTACTTACAGTTGATGTATTCTATTTTATGTTCTTTCAAACAGGGCACGTGGAGCAATCGCAAATGTTGTGCGGCAAAAGATTCCGCCGCGCGGCAAGCTGAGCAAATGATCAATGACTTAATGTTAATGTTAATCTCGGGTGATGCACTGCGAACGTCTGGCGCAAAGTTGGCGCGACGAAGTGTAGGTACGTCAACTGTACCTAAATGCGAAAAACGGATGCTGAATCAGATAACCGGACGCGTGGCAACCTCGTTCTATCTTGGCAGTTTTCGCATACGAGTACAAAGCCTTCACTCTCACGAGAACCTAGCATGTCAGAAGACGTCGCGAGATATGCACCTAATATTTATCGCCACGCAACATATAAGTTTCGATGGAAGAGCATCTCAACGGTCTTGAAACTGATCCCGCTAATGGAGCGTGCAAAAGAACTATCGAATAATGATAATAAATACAGTTATAACTGTATTTATTATCATTATTCGATAGCACGCTCCATTAGCGGGATGGATAGAAGTGTTTTTCTTGTTCAGGTGTTTAGAGCATAAATCCCAACCAGAATTGACACCACAAGGTGTTTTATTCGTCAATGTTTCGGCCGTAGGCCATCTTCACGACACTACCTCAAACTTGGCTAGGTTTAGGAGACAGGGACATGGCAGGAACCGAACTTTTTGAAAACGTATGGAATGAGCTGAGAGTGGAAAATGACCATCATGAATCAAGAAAGGATGTCTTTATTTTGCTACTGAAACGTATTTTTATCTTCTACTTCTTTCTCTTGTATTTCTAGCTTATATTCTCCTTCGGCCACCATTCAGTAGACTGAAACACCATCTAACAAGCAACGTTCGTGAATTATGCATGTTGTTTTGGGTGCAGCGTTTTTGCACTGTCAACATCAGCGAGTAACAAGATAACATACACATACAAGATACAAAACGAACAATAAAGCAAGAACAATTTATTCTCGAATTGGATATGCCAGTGCTAGACATGATGGTAATGATGAACCCGCTCAATAGTATCCACGGTCCATTTGGTAGTAAGAGGCGACGGCACGGCGGTGCTCATTCAGATCTCCCATCGTGCCATTTCCGACAATACGGCCGGCGGCAACATGGGGCATCTGGTCGTATCCGATAGCAGTGGCCAGGTTGGCGTCAGACATGGAGCCCATTCCTCCTGAAACGATACCATAATTAGAAAATTGTGTACTAGCCAAATGTGACGCCCTTACCGGGGTACTACGCTACCGTCACGTAGCCGAGGCCTGTACTGTCAAAAACTGCTTGTATGCCTAGGTGGAAATCGACCATAACCCTAAGATAATGATCACCGCACCGTAGCCGTAGGAAGAGGTTGCAGCTTGCAACCATTGAGCAATATCAAAGAATGAAAGAAAGGAAAAGCTCACCGCCCATTCCTCCGTAGGTCATCCCTCCGCCCATTCCTCCGTAGTTCATTCCTCCCATACCACCATAGGTCATACCACCGCCCATCTGGTTCATTCCTCCGTAGGTTCCCATTCCTCCTCCCATTCCTCCGGGTTCATTCCCCATCCTTCCCATTCCTCCTCCCATGGTGGTCATTCCTCCCATTCCTCCTCCCATCTGGTTCATTCCTCCCATTCCTCCTCCCATTTGGTTCATTCCTCCCATTCCTCCCGCGGCCATCTGCATCTGTCTCTGCTGCATGATCTGGGCATTGGACATACCGGGCATCGACATCATACCGGGCATGTAGGCGGACTGAACGAAATTAGAATTAGAAGCAATTCGAAATATCTTGGAATCTTAGGAGGTGAGACTGCTGACACTACCGAGCACACACCAACATTAATAAACATAAAGCTACCGTACCAACATGACAAACATGACATAGTCTGAAAAAGACCAAATAAGCCAAACCAAACCAACCTTGTTCATTTTGTGTGAGTTTGGTGAGTTGCGAGTGTTTTCTACACTAGTGACCTTCCCACGTTGCTCCTCGTATTTATTTGCTCCAAGACATGCTAATTTCAGCTAATTTTGGTGTTTTTGCATTTAGTGGAGTTACTCTGTAAATAAGGTAGTGAAAATAGGTTTCAAGTAACGTTGGTATCAGAAAATGGGATGGAATTTTGAGAAAAAAATGACATTGTGCAGAAATAGCCTCTGCTGTGTTATGCCAGGCATCAGAGGATGTCCGCCGGATCTCGGAAACGAAATTTGCATGGTAGTCGCTGAAAGTGAACATTTTCCAAACAATAAGTATCTTTCCTTGCGCGGCCACATCCTGCCATGGCAAACAAGGTAAGGGTTATGGCTTAGGCTTAGGGTGGGGGGTTTGTACAGGTTTGTACAGAGTTGTATTCATGATATATAGAGACTAGCTGGAACACAGGAAAACGATATAAAAACAGAAAACCCGTCGCTGGCTCGCCACCAAATGGTTTTCATAGAAAAAAACCATTTGGTGACTGGTTAGTGACCATTTGATGACCAGCTGGATGAAACTTGGTTACCGCATGTTCACGAATTGGTCACCAAATGGACAGCCACGGAAAAACAGTAAACCGTCACCAAATGGGTTCATCCATTTCCTATATAAGGCTATGGTGTTATTCATAACTCTCTGTAATATGTTGAGGGATCACTACATCTGGTGGATCACTGGTGAATCTTTCTACGTAAGGTTTTGATCGTGTGCGGGAGAGGAAAACATTTTTGTCCCTTTTACTGCCGCGCCTTCCTTTCGTGCCAAGGCCCAATTTTTGCGCGAGAATGACGCCGCGCACAACAGCCAAATGTTCAGTGGTGCGCACTGCTTCACTAACCATAGGATGTTATGCTCGCATGTAGCGACAGAAATACAACCGTTTTGTTCCTTATTGTTGGATATTTCTCTTAGTTAATTTTCACTAAACATAATATTTTAGTCCGCCTACTTTCCTGGCTTCCATGCTTCCCCAGGCATGAACACTTCACACTTTTTGATGCAAGATGTTCATCCTGGGTACTCTCGACTGACTACTGGTATCCATCCATCAATACCACCATACCAGCAACCGTACCGATATCAACCGAACTTCGCGCCTACCCACCATCTTACCCCTACGTATAGCCGCTTCCATGGGTATCCCATATACCAGGCTTTCCGGGTAAACCACGCAACTAGGAAGAGCTATCAAGGAACCATGACATCGTACAAGGCCGGAGTAACATGCTAAGTCTATTCCAATGTGTTAATAAATGTTGTTTGCCATATATTCTATGTATAAATGTTTTTTTTTTAAAATTAACCCTATTTGTACTCCATGATCTCAGTATTGATTATGGTTTTTCAAAAGATTGGAATGTTTAATTTGAGCCCTTGCCCAGGCGGAAAAGTCCCTGCACCTTTCTTTCTGATGTTACATCGTTATTGCATCCCCAGTGGAATTCTCTTGTGTATTGCTCGCATGTGTCTTTTAGTGAATCAATGTTTCAAATATGCAAATCCCCCCTTGTCTGCGTACAAAGAAACAGAGGGTGTGTCTGAGTGGCAGACAGTGTGGGATGTGCAGAGGTGTCAGACAGAAGCAGATAAAGTGGGCGGAGTCTAAGTTGTCATGTTGCAGAATTTGCCTAGAATTCTTTCGCCAGCCGATGAAAAACTGGTCTGCGAATACTGAAAGATAATATAAAGAGAGAGAGGGAGAGAGGGAGAGAGGGAGAGAAAGAGAGTGAAGAGAGTGCGATGGATGGCGAGGAGAGGAGTCGAGAGGAGAGGAAAGGAGGAAAACTTTCTCTCTTTCTTCGATCATTTCTCTGTCCGAAATGCGCATAGTTTTCGTCCATAAAGCTGGACGGGGGACGTTCTGCGTCTCCAATTTCTCACACTCTCTTCTGTTTTCTGTCCGTTAAATTCCCATGCTATATGTCTGGTTTTTAGTGTGGACGTCGTTCCACATTTCCGCAAACCCGCTCGAATGCAAATGCATAAAATAGTGCATAAAAATTCATTTTTCGGAGAACTGTTTTGGTTTCTGATACCTTTTTGAGACCTTTGAATAGACGTGGTCGTGGAGACTCTTCGCCAGCGCTTACTAAAAACTTGTTGCTTCGGAGCTTGTGGTAGTTCGTACTCGTTTATGGTCGGTACGCAGTGCCGGCAGAACCAGTAGGTTCTTCATAGTAGAAGTTCTTGTAGGGATCCTCGCAATGTTGATAGCTTCGGTGCAACGAGTTACAGTAGCTGCGAGATAGCGATTTACGTGACAACCAATATTTACGAATATCACCTCTAATCCTTGTTTGGCAGTGTACACTGAAAATATCATGTCTTCCGTTTTTCAGCCCTCCCATAAAGCCTTTCTAATTCTGCATAACTTCTTCACATCCCAGTAAATATACTAATCCAGCTTAATTTTACCTGAGAACAATATCCCCCACTATACGATTTCGTACAGCCGATTTGCACGGGCGCTAATATTTTCTATTTTTAATTAAATTCGAGCGCATAATTAGTATTTGCTGTGTGTATGTGGTCATTTTCTACCATAAAAGGGCCATTAACTGCGTCTCTTGGATGTAAACACTCTCTAGATGCTCTCTTGTCGGCTACACCGCCCATGTGGGCAAAAACTGGGCATATCAGCAAAAGCCGCAAACATGATTCGTATAGTTGTGGCATTAAGCAGCAGTTCTCTGGACTCTCTTGATAAGCCCTAACTCTAACCATCTGATCTTGCTAACTCTCCTATTATCATACACTATTTTAGATTGTACAGATGCCCTTTAATGGAATTCGATGGTCACTTCTACAAATTAATAAACACTTTTTAATCGTAGTGCGTTGCCATAGAAAAATTATCAAAGTGCAAAGTTTTTCTAGGGGGATTAGATTAGAGAAAGTGGACATTTACACTAAACATTTGACTATATACATTGGTTTATTCTACTTCACATACCAGAGTTATTGGGCTAACCGTAGATGTAGGTATATCCCACGTTGCTTCTAGTTTGTCTGGGATGTCTGTAACTTCTGATATGGAGGTAGTCAGTACAGCGTTCAGTTATGTCTGAACTTCTTATACTATCTTCCTACACATAATGATGTCTTTAATTTCCCAATTAGTTTGCCTATTTGTGCTTGACGACTTACCGTATGCATTGTAAGCAATGTTGGTGTTAGTTTGCAAAATATCATTCACCCATTCCATCTCCCTTGCAACCTCCCCCTTTTTTATTATATCGTATAGTTGGGGCGGCGTGGGGAAGCCGGTTTATGCTGGGCGTTTTGCCATCTCTTTTCTATGTGGAAAAGCTTGCTGCCAGCCACTTAAAACATGCTCGCCGGCACACTCTCTCGGCTGTCTCGCACCTTTAATCTCTCTTCATTTCCACGGTGCCTCGTCATCTCGGATTCCGAAGTCTCCCAATTCGACGTTATCTCCACCTTCTCCTGTTTCTGACCAGTCTCTGTCGTCTCTCACTTCTTTCTTCGTTCTTTCCTCTTCGGAAATACGACTGGCGTTTGTGTGCAAAGAAATGCATTCGTTCGTCCTCTTTTGCTCAGCCATCTTTCTATCTAGATACTCTAATTCTCCCGGCTAACTCATTCTTGAAGAGTTGCGGTTTTATATGTATACTCAATCACAATTTAAACTATAGGAAAACATTAGGTCATCTAAAACTAAACTATGTTAACACATTATGTTTGGTTTGGATCCATGCTGTAACTTCTAATCGCTATACTAGAGCACCTCTTGGCCTTACTTCACGATAGACAAAAAAAGCAATAAGCACTAACTCATCTCACTAACTCACACTATCATCGCGTACCGACGAGTGTGAGCGATTCTGTCGCTTATTGTTTGCGGAAAGGATGCAAAACGTGTGAGCCATTCCGTCGCCAATTCTTTGCGGAAATGGTAATCGGCGCGCGGAAATTCCGCAATTCGTGAGTGTTCATGCACCCAGGAAGTATGTGGCTCTCCGCACGCAATTGTTTATACATGGGGCGCGTTCCGGTCTTGCGGCGCACTTCAATTCCGGTCTATTTGTGTATCTTTTCCTCTTTTTTTATGACACATTTCCCTTTCATGTGGATGCTCGGCAAAACAACAACAAGTGAAAATAAACCTCTAATTTAATCACTTTTAGGTAATGGATTACATTTATTGCTACTTATGGTGCTTATGAAGCAAGAAGCTCTCTCTGTTTCTCTCTCATTATCCCTCTCTCCTTATCTATCTCACTCTCTATCTCTCTACATCTCTCTCTCTCTCTAACTGCCAAAAGTAGTGAGTCTAGTCGGAGCCTAGTCTCCATACACGATCGAGCTTTTTCGGCGGATTCACATCAGAAACTTGTTTCTAACATGCATTGTGAGCTATTAGAGTGTGTCGATATGTAGTCTTTTGAGTTGTGTAATGTCTGGAACCTCTACTGCTCGTTAGCATGCAGCATGCATATCATAAAGTAAGCCTATAAGGTTATCAAACTTGCTACTCGATCTTCGTGCAATAACGACCTACTTTGTCTCGTTGTGTTATTTTTATATTGTTGAAAAAAAAGCTACATCATAGGTAATCTCATGTCCTTCTGACTTCAGACTACAGAAAAATTACAGAAAAAACTTTTCTTATGTGGGCCTATTTGTTTTAGTTCCCTAATGTTAGCTTGTAAACTTAGGTACTACGGCAAGGGAGAGATCGAACTCGTATATTTGCAATTTTGAAATATCAATTCCTATACAACTCAAGTGTTGCCCTGTCTTTTATTTTCCCAGTCTCTCTGGTACTATTCCCTTAGTCCGTTGTAGTAAACAAAATAGTATTCTTTTCAGTCCCCAGTTATTTTTGTTTGTTGTCACCGATTAGGTTCTGCTGCACACTAGGGAGGGGAGCCCCGGCACAACAAAATAAGCGACTTCTTTTCTAAGTCCGTCCCTTTCCTCACCAACTACTAAAATACGAATGGCAGAGAGAGAAAAACTAGTTGGCATCAAGTTAGAGTTCCACAACAAAGCCCATATTACATCCAATGGTTGAACGGGTTGTGGCATGATGTGTGGATAATTTCCATGTTACTCTGCCTATGTTAGGCTATACCAATTTTCTACATTAAATAAATAAATAAACAGGGTCCCCTACTCAAAAGTTTATCTTCCTCCAAACTCAGTGCCGTCAGTCAATAGCTTTATTTTCTTTGATGTTCTCCCTTTTTTTGCAGAAAATAAACAATTCACCCTTACATTTTTCAGAAGCAAATATATTTTCACGTTCTTTTGTGCATCTGTTTTTCTGACTTTAATCCTTTTTATTTTTAATGTTCATAATTTCCAGGTAAAACCGTCTACAATCTACAGGACCCTTTAATGAGGGTGGTGGGGGTTTGAGTAGAGGGGAGGAGCTCATCGATCGGCAATTGCATCCGCCTAATCGATAATTACGTATTTATCGATCGTCTCCAATGATCCTCTGCCCCACCATCTGATGGTTTTCAATCAGTTTGGTATATCGAAAACTCCGCCCACCCCTGACCTGCAAAACCATAGTTCCATTCTTGTGTTCGGCGACAAAAATGGCAATTCCTGAATAAACGAGCAGAAAACCTCCGATCCTTACCTGTGTGTAAGTGATTGATTTTGTATGGTTCAGAATTAGTTTTACTATATGTTCCACAATTCCACTGTAGTGATATTTTTAACATGCGATATTTTTATAGATATACGTCCCGAGTGACGTTGTGAATGTGCACCGGAACGAGCACGGCCCGGTGAAGATGTACAGCGCCCCGCGCCGCGACGAGATTGTCGACCACTTGCTCCGGACTACGGTAGGTAGTCACTGTATAGAATCCACTGGCCGTGCGCCGCACGAGCTCTGGGGGCATGTTCCCTCTTCCGTTGGGAGGTGAGGAAACAGGAGACGTCGAGACAAATCTCCCTACAGGAAAGCTTCCGGGAAAGCTCCGTTTACCATACGGCCACAGGAGCAAATTTCCGCGCTCCCAGAATGTACGAAGATTACATGTATGAATCTAAAAAAAACATGTTCCTACGGGTCATGATAGTCTTTATCCACGAGATGACAATGAAGAAGCAGGTTTTACAGCTTATGCATTTTCAGAATCTCACGGTTTCCCGCAGGATTCGAACCCGCGAGCATTTGCGTCGTGGATGGAGTCTCCCCGGATCGACCACCAGTCCCTCGTCGACGGCCTCCCCATTGATGTCCCCTTTTTATTTTTATTTCATGTAACCACTTGCCTTGAACAATCGAACGCAGTCAGTCCCTTATAATATCGCGACTATTTTTTATCGCTGACTGCGTGTCGACTGTGTTCATTATGATTCGTAGACGTAGCACTCGTGTTGCTTTTACTTGATTGGTCTGAGCTTGAGTGTTCGTACATCAGCTTGATGTACGAACCTAAATTAGCAAAGGTACCGCCCAATCAGTAAAGGCACACAGTAGCGTCACCCGGTTTCGAAAGCGGACTTTTTAATGTCATTCTACCAGAAATTAGTAATTTGATGTTCAAAAGTCCGCTCTTTACGGCAAATTGCGCACCCTCGTTTGATAGCATGAAAAACCCATCACTGCCCGCGCAATTTGCCTTTTACATTTGTGTTTGTTTATGTTTTACTCGTAACCCAACGCATGCAATGAAGCTATTTTGCCGGTGGTGCGGCTTTGAACTTGAACTATTATCCTAAAGTTTTTTTCCTTCTTTTTGCCGTACCATCTGGTCCACATATTTCTGTAGTTTTAATGTTATTCATTAACTTGCTACAATCACTGCCACAACTTGCGCGCCCGGAATGGCTAATTATCGATTTATTGGTTGCTAATTGCCTTCCGGGTTGCGTCGCCCCCTGTGTAGAAAACGACCGAAATGCCGACTGCACAAATCGGTGGTGGTATATCCGTCGAAGGTTCGATTCCGCTTCGTGACTCAATCACTCAATTACGTCAATCTATTGATCTATGTATGTGATATTGATTTATTGATTGATTGCATCATGGCCCCGCCCCCTTCGGCGCTCTGCCATCCTCACGGCGTCTAGTCGAAAGGAAGTTCGGTGATAACAGAAGGTCAGAAAGATGTTAAATGTCTCTTGTTCTTATTTTGATGCATCCATATATTTGTCACTTAGGCTTAGGCTTAGGCTTAGGCCTGGACATCAAAACTCAAAACGCAACCACTCAGTCAGTACAAATTCTCATTTTGATATCAATTTCAGTAATAACCATGTGAATGTTTGTGTTTCGTCATTTTGTCATATTCTCGTCATATGCAAATTTATGCAAATTGATGGACTGGGGACAGCCTAGATATCGAACCTGGAAATACTATTGTAATACTGCTGTATTTCGCAAATATGCAATGCTTGTCCCTTGTCCCCTGAAAATCATGAGTATCTAGCCTCTGATTAGATATGCAAATTTGGCTTTTCCAGATCAAAAAATATCATAATCGATGCAGTTTCCCTCATGATTTTTCCATTGTCACTGCCATTTACTTGCCAGAACGGAGGTCTGAAGAAATCTTTATTTTGTCAACAAAAAAATCTTCAAATACAAGACCTCAGTTCTGTCTCTACGAAGTCTTTCATGTACATAGTTTTTTTTATTAATTTTATGTTCGTCTTATTAGTGGAGAAAGTGAAGTTAGTGGAATTTCTAATTTCCTAGTGATAATTATTATTTTCCCAATGCCACTTTCTTCACTAATATTTTATATAATGTACTGTGGATCGGTTGGTATTTTTGCTCTTTATTTATGGAATTGCCAATTAATTGTCGAACACCCCACTAGCTAATAAAATTGTTTTTTATTGTGTTTATGTGGTAGATTCCCTCGCACCTATGCAGGACTCGGATCCACTGTGTCCATTTCAGCAATAAAAGAGTTCTGAACGGAGAGTGAGGAAAACTTCCAAAGTGCACGTACAGTACTTGCACTACAGCATCCAATCCAATATAATTAACTGAGAAACCAATATTTTCCACTCCACAATATCTCAGAAAATGCCAGTCAACCATCAACAAAATAGCAGTCCAAAATAAAATCCTTTATTGACAAGTTGGAATTCGACACGAAGTTTACATCATTCAAATTTTGAAGAATGGATTCAACGGTACGAATTCTTAGTACATGTTATTGGCCATATAGGTAGAGGCGACAGCACGACGGTGCTCCTGGAGATCTCCCATTGTGCCATTTCCGACCATACGTCCACCGGCCATATGGGAAGGGCCAATGGCAGTCATCATGTTGGCGTCCGATCCAGACATCATGGCTGAAAAGAGGAAGGATAAGCGATATACGTACACATTTAATGCTGAATCAGTCCCTGGGATATCAAATCAGGTCATGACACAAGTTCAAAATACAAGATTCAATCTACGAGAAATCTTACCTCCTCCCATTCCTCCGTAGTTCATTCCTCCCATTCCTCCTCCCATCTGGTTCATTCCTCCTCCCATGGTGTTCATTCCTCCCATTCCTCCGTAGGTCATTCCCCCTCCCATCTGGTTCATGCCTCCCATGGAGTTCATGCCTCCCATTCCTCCTCCCATGGTGTTCATCCCTCCCATGCCTCCCATCCGGGACATCATCATCCTTCGCATCATCCACGGGTTCATTCCCATTCCTCCCATTCCTCCTCCCATCTGGTTCATCTGCATCTGTCTCTGCTGGGCGAGCTGGGCGTTGGTCATACCGGGCATCGAGTTCATTCCGGGGAGGTAGGCGGACTGAAATGTAGAGGATGAAAAGAAGGAACTAGTCCAAATTGTGAGTCGCAGCTAAAGGCATAGAGCCGTTAAAGCCCTTACAAAGCCATAAAGCCATAGACTCACCCTGTTCATGGTTATTGACGAGTAGTGTCGACGAGTGTAGAAGACAGCTGATGGCTGCCACCGGTTTCAACTCCTTTTATTTGCCGTTTGACATGCTAATTTACAAAATTCTAAATTTCCAAGGCACTGGGGTAACCCGGCATGTGAAAAACACTACTTGGTATGTTTTTTTTTTTTTTTTTTTTTTTTTTTTTTTTTTTTCCAAGTATGCTGAAAATGTACAGTATTTTGGAACTATACGAGAATTTTTTTTATTCTTCTTATTAAGTATACAGTATGCGGGTTTCGTGGAAAAAAAACGGCAGTATTGACAGAAACACGGACATTATTTGGGATACCTGGAAATCTCATGATACTTACGACAAGTCTCGTTCACTAGGTAACGAACGATGAAACATTTGATGTACATGAATAGAGTCACACATAAACTAACACTTTAGAAAAGGCAGACTTTCAGGGTTTTTTTCAGTTTCCAGGATTTCCAGGTCTTATAAGATTATTTCAGGGTGCAGAGTTCAGGGTTTGCTCAGGAACAGACTGGTCAGAAAGCTTGAAGATGCACATATTTGACGCATAAAAATAAGAGTAGACGTATGTGGTCTTCCAAACACCGGTTGAAAATTCACATATTTACCTCATGTTTACAATTAGTATTAGTAGTTTGTTTTGTACTGTTGATTATCTGAACAAAACTGACGAAATATTTGGTGACGGTTCCCTGGCTTTTCTCGACAACTTGGTGACTTTGTAGTTTCTCGAAAACCGTCGACAACGGTCACCAAATGGTCTCCAACTTGTTTCACTCTTTTGTTTGCTTGTTTCCTTACAATTTTCAGAATTGGTTTAATTGGTCGTGTTGTTTGAGCTCATCACATATAAACAGTAGGTATATATTTAGATTCACGTGCTTATTTTACGAGCGGAAGAAAATCAATTATGTTAAAGTTTGGTAAGCGCGCTTGTTAGGAGAAAAAATTGCGGATGATGCTTCATATACATCTAGCCGCTCCCCTCGACTAGTCATCATCCCGAAAAAGACTCCCGGCAGGTTCTGTATGTATTTGAGGATTTTTAGGTATTGTATTTAAAGTTTTTTGTTCATAAGTGAAGGTTTCTTCAGACTTCCGGGCTTTGCATACCTGTTTCGCGAACTGGCGAAGATAGGTCGAGGTAGCCGCACACTTATTTGACTTATTTTTGTGTCATTTTTAGCATTTGAATAAAGGTGCACGCTCTCGAAGCGTAAAACAAATTTTAAATTTTAATTAATTTTCGCGCCTAACTTCGTCTGTAGAAGTGTAGAACACTACCCCATTTTGCAAATATACTACCCCAAAATAAAATATACTACCCCAAAATAAAATATACTACCACATGGGAAAATACTACCCCTGCAATATGCTAACCCGGAAAATATACTACCCCATTGTAGAATACTACCCCCAACATTTTACATGACTACCCCCGAACTTATTTTACATGACTACCCCAAACTTATTTTACATGACTACCCCACTTATTTAACATGACTACCCCACTTATTTAACATGACTACCCCACTTATTTAACATGACTACCCCACCTATTTTACATGACTACCCCACCTAGTTTACATGACTACCCCACCTAGTTTACATGACTACCCCACTTATTTAACATGACTACCCCACTTATTTAACATGACTACCCCACTTATTTTACATGACTACCCCACTTATTTAACATGACTACCCCACTTATTTTACATGACTACCCCACCTAGTTTACATGACTACCCCACTTATTTTACATGGCTACCCCACCTATTTTACATGACTACCCCATCTGCTGTGTTACTTTATGTTGGGGTAGTATTTTGCAAAAATTTTCCGGGGGTAGTGTTCTACCGAAATAGGGGTAGTATTTTTCCAAGTGGTGGTAGTATTTTTCGAAAATGGGGTAGTGTTGTAAATGTTTACCTGAGCGGACTACTTGGCTACCCCATTTTACATGACTACCCCATTTTAGGGAATATGCTACCCCATTTTAGGGATTTTACTACCCCATAACCTGGGGTAGTTTTCGTAACTGGGGGTAGTATTTTTACATTTTGGGGTAGTATTTGTGCAGAATATTTTTTCGAAAAAATACTACCCCTTTGTTGTGGGGTAGTATATTCCCGATTTGGGTATCGCGAACTGGCGAAGATAGGTCGAGGTAGCCGCACACTTATTTGACTTATTTTTGTGTCATTTTTAGCTATCATAACATTATATACACGCTCAATCGGCTCAAAGATCGACCTCAAGATCAATTCGAACGAATTACGGTGAAATGAAGTAAAACAGAAATAAACAAGAACAGATAAACAGAAAACCAGCGCATTGAACATGAAGCAAATAAACTAATAAGCTGAATGTAAAGCGCAAGATTTTTTTACAACATTACGCCAGTGAGGACAGCTGCAAACTTCTAACTAACATACTCCAACCACGGTGTACATATTCAATAAATATCTACAACGCTCACTAGTTAATATAACGAATCTCAGAACCAGAACATAAAAAACGAGATAAAACCGTGAACTCTGAACTCTGAATAATTCAACCAGGTCCACGGAGGTCCACGGAGACGGAGACCATCCACCAGCGAGAAGATTCGAACCAGTGACTCCAAACATACTATTCTACACCCCTACCGACTAGGGCACACTTTCCTGAGTGGTGTCGCGGAGCTTTACCTGCACGGTGTCACTTCAGTGAGTTTGAATGCTTCCTGTGTAGGACCGGTGTTATCTGTCAATTTTTTTCAAATCTGGTATTCAATTTGCTAGTACGTAGGAAAAAGAAGAACAGTTTTGTGACGGTCCCCTGGTTTTTTCCCAGACCAACCAAATTGGGTGCCCTATTGGTGACGTTGTGTGACCAAGTTTTCTCGAACTCTATCCGTCCATTGGACAAGCGCAATTACTGGTTTTTATTCTTGACGCGTAAACACAACAGGTGGGGACCTACAATTACAATTGCTTTCAAAATCGCGTTCAACTAATTGCTGTAAGATTGCTTCCGCTTCTCTACACTTTCGATATAGCGCATCGTGTGGAGTTTTCGGGATTTCCTAAAGGACTAATCCTTTAAAATCAAAAATGTATAATCCTAATGTAATACCGTAAACTTGGCCACGCGCTCTAACAGTTCGAAATTGCTCTCCCTGAGAACAGGGGTGAATTCACATCACTCCAAAGGACCGAGCAATTAGGAGACTGCCTAAGCGCAAGCCTTAATTCGTATCAAGGCTAGATACCGAATGAAGCACAATTGCTCTCTAAGAGTAGACTGGCCCGACCAATTGTGGAGTTCACCCAATAACGTGACCAGTTTGCAATATTACATTAGGATTAAAGTTGTGGATTTTAAAGGATTAGGCTTTTAGAAGAGCCCGAAAATACCAAAAGCGCAATATTGACAGTGTACAGATGAGGAAACTACCTTACAGTAATTAGTTGAACGCAATTTTGGAAAGCAATTATAACTGGAGTACCCCGTCTGTTTTACACTAATGCGCCAAAAATAAAAACGAGCGATTCGCAATGGACGGATGGGTGGCAGAAGCAATATTGATTACCAGATTTAAAAAAACTTTAAACAACGTCGGCCGGTGTAACACCTGCCTTGCCCAGGAAGCAGTGTACTCAGTGTAATGGCAACCTCCAGGTTCACCTCAGCGATATCATCCATAGAAATCGTGTACTGGGCGGTAGGGTACCAATACAGCACCGCGGGAAGTAGTTGCGCCGATTTGACCCTTTAGTTGTAGCTGCAGGCCCGGTGTCTTCTGATACAGGTGTTCTCTGGCCCGATCTCGTTAATTTGCCAGCTTTGACTACCGTGGAAGCCTTCACTGGGGCACTAAAATAGTTTTGTTAGACATTGGTTTGCGTTTTCACACGTAATAAAGGTGTAGATCACATGAGAAATGATGAAAGTAGATCAGGTAGAAACATTGAAGAATCGTGAACCGAGACTGAATCGTTATAAAAAAAAGTCAAAGGCAGATCAGGTGTAGGTCACTGAATTTTCGAGTTGGAGGTGGAGGAAGTGCATAAATTTAACGAGATAAGGTTCAAACTATGAGAGGTAAGAGATAAGACAAGGTATATTTTTAGGCGTAAGAACAAAGAGTTAGGTTAAATTACAATAGATACCGCACAATAATAATAAACTATTGAAGAAAGTTAATTTGCATTGAAAGTCACTCTGATGAGAGCCAGCAACGACTAATTGCATACCAGGGCGCCAAAAAAGCGCGCCAAAATTTTTAATTGTAGGGAAATTAATTTACCCCGCGGTAACGAGGCAATTAATCAACAAAGCATTGGACTTATAAAGAGCAAACTATAAACTGTAAAGGAAAAGAGCACGTTTTATCAAATATTAATATGAATCAGTGAAATTTTCGAAAAGTATTCCGGAAGAAAAGCTCGGAGCAGACTAGTACCCAAAGTTGTGACCATACCTTCAAACCTGTTTATGGGGTTTGCAAGTATGCCAAAAACCGCGAGTTTTCCTTGCAAGTATCAATTCGCAAAATCGTGTGCTTTTTACACAACTTTACCGTAACTTTGACACATCCGCACTATAGAAAATCCGCCATCAAAGACATTTTTTGTTGAACAATTGGTCCCGTGGCGATCGGTCGTAAAAAACTGCCTGTAGATATGCTCGTGTAGTGCCAAGATACGGTAAATTTTTCGATACTTGCAAGGAAAATCGGGCATACTTGCAAACCCCATTACTTTTCACCCCCCCCCCTTTCAGTAATGAAACACATTGTAGCGTAATGATCTTTCATTTTTGGGCTTGGTAGATTTTGCATTCAATGAATTAGCATATGAAAGTAGCAAATATAAGGTGACGGATTTCCAAACCCAGCCATCAGCTGTCTTCTTCACTCGTCGACACTACTCGTCAATCACAATGAACAGGGTAAGTTGATGGCTTTATGGCTTTGTAAACTTTAGTCACTTTAGTGTCTATATGCCATTAGCGGCAGCTCACTATTTGGACTAGTTCCTTCATTTCAACCTTTACATTTCAGTCCGCCTACCTCCCCGGAATGAACTCGATGCCCGGTATGACCAACGCCCAGCTCGCCCAGCAGAGACAGATGCAGATGAACCAGATGGGAGGAGGAATGGGAGGAATGAACAGCATGGGAGGTGGAATGGGAGGAGGCATGAACACCATGGGTGGAGGAATGGGAGGAGGCATGAGCACCATGGGTGGAGGCATGAACACCATGGGTGGAGGAATGGGAGGAGGCATGAACACCATGGGTGGAGGAATGGGAGGAGGCATGAACACCATGGGAGGAGGAATGGGAGGAATGAACCAGATGGGAGGAGGAATGGGAGGAATGAACCAGATGGGAGGAGGAATGGGAGCCTACGGAGGAATGAACCAGATGGGAGCAGGAATGGGAGGAATGAACTACGGAGGAATGGGAGGAGGTAAGATTTCTCGTATCTCGGATTCTTTGTATAACAGTCTCGAACAAGCTTGAAATAGACCCATATTCCGTGGACTGATTCAGCATTAAATGTTAACGCTTAGCGCTTATCCTTTCTACTTTCAGCCATGATGTCTGGATCTGACGCCAACATGATGACTGCCATTGGCCCTTCCCATATGGCCGGTGGACGAATGGTCGGAAATGGCACTATGGGAGATCTCCAGGAGCACCGTCGTGCTGTCGCCTCTACCTATATGGCCAACAACATGTACTAAGAATCGAATTTTCCAGAGCGTTGTGCGGCTACTGCTAAACTCCTTTGTATACTAAATTTTGTAAACGACGAGTCGATTTCTTACTCATTTCAATAAAACATGATGATTTATGTGTGGCAATTTATTGAGATTTTATTGAACATAGTCCATCATTGAGTTGTGTGGCGTGTCTACTTATTTATTTATGGCTCATTTCATTTCATTGCATCTGGATTTCTTGGTGGTGCAACTTGAACATAGCATAGTCTATCATTGTTTTCTGTGGCAGGGCAGGGTGTCTGGGCTATTCGGCTTTACAACGTTCACGTTTTAGGTTGATGGTTTTCTTCACCAAACCGCCAACGGTCGCATGCTTCTAGCAGCTTTCTTCTTACTTACCCCAAAGTCTTCACATAAATCATTGGAATGAAATATTTTATTTAAAAAGCAGCGCGGAGAGATTAGTTGTAGTCGTAACCTCCTTTATTATACTTTTCCTTGATGCACTTTCCAGGCTTTTTGTCTCTTGGCACGACTCCAAGCGATCTTTGTGCGATCCACTCTGAGGGTATTCTGCAAAAGTAACCCGGTTTGCAGTCGCGGTTATCGTGACATTTCGTGCCGAATGTGATCTGAAAATGTTTTATACATGTTGATGTTGTATGTTGTTGTTGAAAGTAGTGTTCGGAATACACTTCCAAACCACGTACATACCGCTTTAGACCAAAAAAATATACCCCGAACACTCACTACGCCGCCTTGTGCATTGCAAATCGTTCCATTTTATTGCGGTCGAAACGTATTTTCGAAGCACAACTTCAGTTTTGCATGAAAATTGCAATCAGGGAATCCAGACATGTTTCACCTAATGTCTGGATACTGTTTTACAAATTGCTATATAGACTGTAATATATAAGCCTTACCGCTTCTACTCCAAAAATAGCATATAGCGAGAGGAAGAGTACTATGAAGAATTTCATGTTTGCTCTCACCTGTTTTGCTGTCCCTATTTATAAGGTAACTATTTAGGTCAAGTATCGGAAAAGTGTTCAATAAAGATCATTGCTTAATAACGAAACTGCAATATTGCACTTCATTGCACAACAACTGATCTAATACTTGTTTTGGCATACAAATATCCGACAAGGTCAGGATGTCGATACAGAAAACATATTCCTTCAAAACTGCAAAGACAACAGAACAAATATTCATAGCATGATTTTATTCCATAAATATGGTTAGTACATGTTATTGGCCATATAGGCAGAGGCGACTGCACGACGGTGCTCCTGGAGATCTCCCATAGTGCCATTTCCGACCATACGTCCACCGGCCATATGGGAAGGGCCAATGGCAGTCATCATGTTGGCGTCCGATCCAGACATCATGGCTGAAAAGAGGAAGGATGAGCGATATAGATTGAATGCTGAATCAGTCCATGGTCTATGAAAGTACTGGTGCTGAAAAGTGCGTAGTTCAGGGTTAAGGTTTATACTCATCATAAATGCGTTCGTAAACAACATGTGGCAATCATTCCAATTAGCAAGAACTAATAATGCAGGAGACAAAGAAAAACGAACCTCCACCCATTCCTCCATAGGCTCCCATGCCACCGTAGCTCATTCCTCCCATTCCTCCTCCCATCTGGTTCATTCCTCCTCCCATTCCTCCTCCCATGGTGTTCATTCCTCCTCCCATCTGGTTCGTTCCTCCCATTCCTCCTCCCATGGTGTTCATTCCACCCATTCCTCCTACCATGGTGTTCATTCCTCCCATTCCTCCGTAGGTCATTCCTCCGCCCATTCCTCCTCCCATCTGGTTCATTCCTCCCATTCCTCCTCCCATCTGGTTCATTCCTCCCATTCCTCCAGCAGCCATCATCTGTCTCTGCTGGGCGAGCTCGGCGTTGGTCATACCGGGCATAGCGGCCATTCCAGGGAGGTAGGCGGACTGAAAAGATAACAGTTAGGGACAAATCTTGGTAGAAACGACATCTGATGTAGACTGGGCTCAGGTTTCCTGTCGTGAGGCTTTACGATTCAGGTTAATCAAGGCTTTATGAAACCTTCGGATGTTGGAAGTCAAAGTAACTCAAGTTGGAACTTACTCTGTTCATAATTAGCGAGTAGGTGGCGACGGTGGCCCGAGTCGAATGATGGAAACTCAGCGATTCACAGCATTTTGTAGCGTCTGCTGTATTCTAATTGTCTAATTAGTGCTGTCTACTTTTTTTTTAGCTACGTCACAGTCAAGTTTTAGCATGGATTAAACAATATATAAGACAATTAAAGTATTCTTCCACACTATTTATTTGCTACTCGCTCGCTACCTTCACTTCTCAAAATGAACAAGGTATTTTTTGACAATTGGCACGCTGACAGTAAGTCTTGTGCTTGACATTCATAGTCCTATTATAGCCTATGCTTTCGGACTTGTTCAAGTTCGTTTGCGTCCCAGGGTGGCGATAAAAAAAAACTGCTATATAGCTCAGCCGCTGCCATGTACCTTACTGAGCTGGTGTACCTTGAGCAGCCCAGGGTAGGATGTAGGAAGTAATAGCGTTACCGCGGTGCTTTCTTTGTCATTTATTTTTAATAAATAATTACTTATTTCAGTCTTCGTACATGCCCGGTATGATGGCACTACCTGGAATGAATGGTGCTCAAATGAGGCAAATGCAAATGGAAGGAGGAATGGGAGGAGGAATGAACCAGATGGGAGGAATGAATCAGATGGGAGGAATGAATCAGATGGGAGGAATGAATCAGATGGGAGCAATGGGAGGAGGAATGAATCAGATGGGAGGAATGGGAGGCATGACCTACGGAGGAATGGGAGGAATGAACACCATGGGAGGAGGAATGGGAATGTATGGTGGTATGAACCAGATGGGAGGAATGGGAGGAATGACTTACGGAGGAATGGGCGGAGGTAGACTAGTTACATTTACCCTACGTTTACTGAACTTTAAAGTATTCATAAGCTTAAGCCTAAGACTCCCTTCGTTTCAGCCGCAATGTCTGGATCTGACGCCAACATGATGACTGCCATTGGCCCTTCCCATATGGCCGGTGGACGTATGGTCGGAAATGGCACTATGGGAGACCTCCAGGAGCACCGTCGTGCTGTCGCCTCTACCTATATGGCCAATAACATGTACTGATAACTGAGTACTCGACTAATTCACTTCTGACGTTGATACTTTTAATAAACAGTTTATTTATCTTCAGTGTTTGTTTTTGAGTACTCATCTCATCGTCAGCTTGTTATTATGTGAGTCCTTATTGAGTAAGGGCATTGACATTTGTTTGTTTTGCTGTTTTGCTTTAGTACATGAGAAAAGTGAAGCTTATGTATGGAGGCTCATGATTTTTCCCTATGCTCTCATCACGTTGTTTCCATTCAGCACGAACTATAATTTATTAGATGGCTCCAGCCTTGAGAGACTTCTTTGGTTGCATAATATAAGCATCACAGAATTAACAGGACACACCGAACTCATTAGAATACGCCGCACGCCAAACGTGGTGTTTTGGGCGGTAGGATGAGCGGGCTAATTGCTGTTTTTTTCTTTCTTTTTTTTTTCTTTTTTTTCTGTTTACTAATTAATGTCAACATGCACTTGTCAAGTAATGAATACACAAACAAGACCGAAAATGTTGACCTCACGAAAGTGGCGTAAACAACTGTTTGCACTTTGGTAAAACCACTTATTCACTACTCATTTTTCATATATTGTTTTCTCCCATAATGTTCTTATCAACGTTGATCAGCTCTATGGTGAAATATGTACAGGAAATCATCATTTGCGCCTAAATTTTATTCAGAATTGCACGCAGTCTGCCTGAGAAATCTTACTCACCCAGCCTCAATTGTAAAACTTTTTGACAATCATAAGCATTTCAGCATCACCTGAAAGGATATAAATACCGATAAACATAGCATTTACAAAACTCAGCTTGACAATCCCTTCTTATGTATAGCAAAAGTAAAACGAAGCTCTGCATATCTTGATACTTGTAAGATTTTGTAGTTTGACCCTTGCTCATCGAGAAATTTATAGTTTAATCTCTTTGTTATCATACAGAAACTACAACGCTAGTCAATTTGTTGTTTGATAAGAGAGCAGGCAGAAAAACCTTTCGCAAACAACCCACGTTCTCATTCTCTATATATTCATTTCTTTGCGATCTTGTTGATGTTTTTAGTTATATTTTTCGGTTTCTCTTAAAATTCTGTTTACGCTTCAAGTGTGTGCACCTTTATGCAGGGTATAAATACAGATTCAATGTTTACTTATGACATGTTCCGCATAGGTCCTGAGCAGTAGGCGACGAGTTCCAGATGACAAATTACTCGACGTCTTCAAGATATGATCTTGAACTTGATCTTGAATTTGATCTTAAACTTGTTTACACTGTAACGATGCAAATAGATTTAAGAGTTCCTTCTTACATCTTACTCCTACTCAGCCTACGCTATTAACTATCGTCAGGTCAAAGAACTCGTCTTATTTATGTGTAAGCTGCTTTTCATAGTATCTGCAGGTTACCTCTTTAAAAGCTTTCTTTTTGCTTCCTAATTCATTTTTTCATCTTCTTTCTAACAGCGCCGTGGAAAATGGATCAAGCGAAAACTAGTTATATTGTTGGTGGAAAACACATTTGCCTGTCCCGCTGTGAACTAGTACTAATAATAACAACACAATAATAATGTGGCGAATTGGTGTTATTATTCTTATGATTATGTGCTACACGTACTGCTACACGCACTGCTACACGCACTGCTACACGCACTGCCTCCATACTAAAAAACTAGAATTTACACAAAATCATCATGGACGTACGCTAAGCTTACAATCAGTGTCCTTCTGCTCTAAATTTCTGCTGTCTTTACAACTTCACACCTCTGATTTAAATAATATTTGAAGTTTGTTTTCGATAGCAAGCTATTTAAAATAAGTTTACAAAAAAATGAATAAAAGTAGACGTTATTTAAGTCTATTTATTTATTGTTTACATGAGACTTGTTGTTCTATTTGCACTCTGTAGTCATAACAAAAGTGCTTCTTTTGCTCTTATCTTTTGCTCTTTTTTCTCTGATTGTGGTAAGGCCGTACGCTGTACTCTGAGAGTCTCAGCAATGATGGCAATAAGCTTTTCCGAGGGATTTTATCATATAAAATAACGTTACTAAATGTTTTTCAGCGCTTTCGGTCTTTAGCTTTAAATTCGTATTTTTTCCTCGCAGGTAGAGAGGTTTAAGCCCATATTCCTGCATTCATGCATAAGTTCTTTCGAGATACTGTACTTAAAATATTGGCCTAATTATAAATCTAATGTTGGCCTCATGGCCGCCACATTAATTATTTCTTCTTATTGCACGATAATTTATTCCACGATCTTTCATAATAATAGTGTTTGTGGCTCATAGCGCGCTGAAATTCTAAACCCTCGGGCTCTAATGCAAATAGATTAGTTGCTGCATCGATCTAGCTTCAGAGGACAAAGCGCTCTACCACTAGCCTATGGCCCTAGTCAGTCTTATTGTTAGCCCTAGACAACCCATCTATGTTAATTTTTTTTGTCACCACACCCGATCAATTTCCCATTTTCATCCCACCTTTTTTATTATTTCTTCTTATTTCACGATAATTTATTCCACGATCTTTCATAGATTCAGTTTTCGATTTATGATATTTATTGTAGAAATGTCGGACCCTTCGGATAATCAGCTGAAGACTTTCAAGAACAACAATCCCGTAAGTTCTTCGTCTAGTCTCAAGTCAAAAATGGTCACGAAGAGGTCATCAAATGGGCTGACCGTAGTGCCTTTGAATATTAATATCGATTAGTAAAAGCAGTTATTCTAAATCTAAAACTCTACGATAATAATATTGAAAACTGTGGAAAACCGCAATCAACAGAATAGCAGTAAACGAAAATCCATGGTACTTTAAGCCCCCGTGAAATGTATGTTGTATAACTGCACTTGCACTAGAGTGAAAGGGTGTCTGTGCAAATTTATCCTAGCCATTCCCTGGATGGTATGGAACTTACTTTGCATGGAAAGCAGTTGTCCAGCGTACATTTGAAAACCACGTGCCATACCACTTTAATAACTTCGTGTTTCAGAAGCCTAATGTGCTTACGACCTCAACCGGAGCACCGATTTACGAGAAGAAGGCTGTTTTGACTGCCGGACCTCGTGGACCGATGCTCATGCAGGTTGGGTGCATTTATTTAAATATTTAAATATTTATTAACGCAAAAAATGTATGCATAAATATGACGAAAGATTGAAAGATATTCAGCAAAAATTGAATGGCCCTAGTCTTATTTATCTTGAACAAATTCACATGAGTATTCGAACATTATCTCAAGAAATCAAAAAGAGGATAACAACAATAATTTCAATACATCGGGTATTCCTACAAATAGTACTAAGTACAACATAAAACATAAGCGCAAACTCTAGCATCCTTGATATATCTCCGCCTGCAGTGACCCATCAACCCATCACTGTTTTCTTTACTAAAGATTCTACGTATTTCTGAGTAATAAAAGTTCTACAAAAACGAGGCAGAATAATTTTGATTTATGATGAGAGTAGCTGAATCCTAATACATATGTAACTTGGAAGTTTCATGGTTTTACAGTAGCCTAGGTACTAAGTTGAAGCCTTATCCTATGCCTAAGCCTAAGCCTAAGCCTAAGCCAATTGCAAGTTATTAATCATTCCAGGATGTCGTCTACATGAACGAAATGCAGCACTTTGACCGTGAGCGGATCCCCGAAAGGGTTGTCCACGCCAAGGGGGCAGGTAGATACGTTTCAGAGAGTCCATTTACGTGTTTAAAATTTCTTAATCCGTCCGTCGGCTTACGAACATTCTTTATGACAAAAAAAAAATAGAAAAGGGTCAATGGGAAAAGTCAATGAATGAGGTATAGAGAGAGTGGTATCCATAGCCCATAGGGGAAGGTGGTTAGAGAGAGTAAGAGAGAGAGAGAGAGAGAGAGAGAGAGAGAGAGAGCACCAGGCTTACAGTACAACTATCAAACTCATTCACCAACAGTAATTCATTTTCAGGAGCTCATGGATACTTCGAGGTAACGCACGATATCACCAAGTACTGTAAGGCCGATATGTTCAGTAAAGTTGGCAAGCAGACACCCGTCTTCATGCGACTATCCACTGTTGGTGAGAAATTTAAAGTAATTACTTAATTAGTTAATTATATTTTAGCATTTGCTAATAAGAACCAAATAACACGTTAGCTACAGAGACAGATGCTCAGAAATATGCCACAAATTTTTGAAAAACCAGTTTTGGCTGTTTTGAGTTTTGAGCTCCGCTTTCGGTGTAGCGGATTTTTCATGGACTTACAAAGAAAAATTATTTATTATGTTATTGCTTGCTTTGCGTTTTCCACACTATCTTTTCGCTGCAATATTCACAATGAAAAAGCACAATTATTGAGCGATAAAAAGGTAAATGAGCACGTTTTTGATAAGAAATGAAGCACGAAAGACGATCTAAAGGATAGAATTGTTTTTGATTAGGGCAACGTTTAACTTAAAAGAATGCAATGTAATCCGAAAGTTAGCCCACAAAGGAACACCAAAAGCATGAAGTTACACGCTGACAGGGTTAAAATTTCTTACAAAACCAATCATGATTGGAAATCGATAAACCATATATGCCGCTGAAAAATCAATCAATAGCATAAATATTGCAAGCTATCAATCAACCATTAGGTCGCGCAATGTAGAGAACCTCTGCGGAACAAGTCATACATGTAATGTCATAACTTTGGAGCACTGTCCTGAAGAACCCTTGAATAAAGGAGCACGGAGTAAAAGATTTATTTGTTTATTATGTTACATTTCTGAGACATCAAATTAGTTTATTAGGTGGCGAAGCCGGTTCCGCCGATACAGTCCGTGATCCGCGTGGATTTGCAATGAAATATTACACGGAGGAGGGCAACTTTGACCTCGTAAGTCATTTCCCGAAATAGTACAGGTCTAACCATGACATAAAAGGGAAGGGCGCTGGATTATGCTAGGTTGCGCTGTGTGCGCGCATTGGGGTCGTATGATGACGCACGCGTTGGGCGCACGCGGCACACTTATGGCACACCTGCTGCCCAACTTGTCTGGTGCGCCGCCTACATTAGGCGCGAAAAGGGTGGGCCGCCATGCATAGGCCCACCGTCTTTTTTTGCGCGTGACGGCCGCGAATTTCTCCGTTGCAGCTCTGCGTTGTAATTAGGAAATTAGTGGCGTAACTCTGCTACGGTGCAGCGTCTTTTCTGTAATATGCAAGAAATATAATTATGCTTACAATGTAGTTCTAGCTTATTTAAACCTATGAATATTTCCTTTTTAGGTTGGCAACAACACTCCAATTTTCTTCATTCGTGACCCAATTTTCTTCCCTTCCTTTATTCATACACAGAAGAGAAACCCACAGACGCATCTCAAGGTAGGTGTTAGCAAAATTTCCACAGATTTCTAGAATTTATAACGACATCATGCTTTAGGTGAACTTGTTAGGTGAACACACTATCAACAGCAGTTTTCAGGAAGCAAACGCCATGTTCGACTTCTGGAGTCTTCGTCCGGAATCCATTCACCAGGTATTCATTTGGCTAAGATAATTTAGCCAAATGAATTAGACTATGAGTCACAATAAGAACCGGGAGGGAGAGAGGGACAGAGAGAGAGAGAGAGAGAGAGAGAGAGAGAGAGAGAGGGTGGCAGAGGGAGATAGTGAGAGAGAGGAGAGAGAGAGCGAGAGCGAGAAAAAAAAGGGGGGAGGAGGATGATGGCACCAACGACGTTAGTGATTTCCAGGTGATGTTCCTATTCTCCGACCGTGGTACCCCGGATGGTGTCCGTTTCATGGACGGATTCGGATCGCACACTTTCAAAATGGTCAACAAGGATGGCGATGCAGTCTACGTCAAGTTCCACTTCAAGGTTAGTTATAAACTTTCCACTGACTAGCTCGCTTGAAAACTGGCCGGTTATCTACATCTGCAGATATGGCACAACGCAATACTTGCGGTAGTTACCAGTTACATAGAGCCAATTGACCGGCAATTATGTCAATTACAGTCCAACCAAGGCATCAAGAACCTGCCAGCCGAAAAAGCGAACGAACTGATGGCAACCGATCCCGACTATTCCCTTCGTGATCTATTCAATGCAATTGAGAAGGGAGACTATCCCCAGTGGAATATGTGTATTCAGGTTAGTTTTGGAGGTTACTAACATGCTAACATACTAACTACCATGACTAACAGCATACATAGCATGTTGCCGAAGTTCCTCGTAACAAAGTTCCTCCTATGCAGTTGCACTCTGTTGAGAGGCCTCGGATGATGGATTTTCAAGCTTGGAAAGTTTCATTTATGATCACTAATCGATGAGGGGGTTTTTACAGGTCATGACCTTCGAACAGGCTGAAAAGTGGGAGTTCAATCCATTCGATGTGACCAAGGTATTTATTATGTTACTCTCAGAGAGAGAGAGAGAGAGAGAGAGAGAGAGAGAGAGAGAGAGAGAGGGAGAGAGAGAGAGAGGGATAGAGAGAGAGAGAGGGGGGAGATAACTGTGAGAATTGACAAAAAATCAGAACATAAAATTAAAACTTGCAGGTCTGGCCTCACTCGGACTTCCCACTGATTCCAGTCGGAAAGCTGGTCCTCAACCGCAATCCCAAAAATTACTTCGCCGAGGTTTCTTTTATTTTCTATGTGTCTGTTGCACGTGCTTCTTGCACTTGATATACAATTGAAAAAATGTACTATGTGGAGGGTTAATATATAGTGATTCTGTATATAGATTCTGTATATAATATATAGTGAATCGTGATTCTGCGGTAGAACTACTTTTCTACTTGTTCACTCCCTGAGTTGGAATTCAAATTATTCGGTTTTGGTAATTCTTTACTAAATTCAAGTAAACTCGAAGAAAAACGACGATTTTGTAGCGACTGCGATCCTTTAAAGGGATAGGTTCATCTCAAATCACCCCTCTTTTTATTGTTTTTATTGATAATAGCACAAATATCATTCACAATGAAAATTAAATCAATCACAGAACAATGCGACTCGCTGAAGAAGCTTCCTTTATTGGACACTAGTTGATCGGAAGCCAAAATCTAAACGCAAAAACTAATACCGTACACAGATCTCGCGGGCTAATGGCAATTAGCCAAGTTACAAACTACACTCGGCAGGTCATTATTTTCCGTCGGTGTAGTCATTAAATTCACTCTTGGCTAATCATTAGCTCGCGTGATCTGTGTACGGTATTAGTTTTTGCATTTAGGCTTCCGATCAACTAGTGTCCAATAAAGGAAGCTTCTTCTGCGAGTCGCATTGTTCTGTGATTGATTTAATTTTCATTGTGAATGATATTTGTGCTATCATCAATAAAAACAATAAAAAGAGGGGTGATTTGAGATGAACCTATCCCTTTAAAGCGAAATACCGGCCGGTTTTTGAAACGCATCTCAAGTACTTGCATTTCTACGCAATTACGCAAAATGGGGTCTAATTGTGGACTGTTTTATTCTAAATTTTGCTCATTTACATATGCTGTATTAGAAAGCAGGGGTGCGCAATGCGTTTCGAAAACCGTCCGGTATAATTAACTCCTACACTCAGGTCGAACAATCTGCCTTCTGTCCTGCAAACGTTGTTCCAGGAATCGAATTTTCACCCGATAAGATGCTCCAGGTAAATAGCTAACCAATTATTATTATGCTAACGTTCCGCGCCCAATGTCTTTCAAGCGTAACGCGCATGACGACAACCAAATAAACAAACTACCTGAGTATATCGAATACGAATACGATTATAGGGTCGTATCTTCTCCTACACCGACACTCAATTCCATCGTCTCGGTCCCAACCATATGCAATTGCCGATCAACTGCCCATTCAGAGCACGAGCTCATCATTATCAGATTGACGGACAGTCTACGTATACCACAAATGGTAAGGATGTGAAGAGTCCATAGAAAAGAGGAAGAGGCCACAGAATTTCTTTTTTTCTTTTTTTTTCCTCAGGTTTCGTTTTAGACAAAATCGAGCAAACAACTTGTTTAAAGCGACTTAACGACCGGTTCCTGGACCCGATTTTGAATAAAGTTGTCGGGCATACTTTTCAAAAGGCGGCTGTTATGATCTTTTGACGTTGCTATTGCAGGAGAAGCACCAGTTTACTATCCAAACTCGTTCAATGGACCAGCCGAGCTTCGTGTATGTTTTTCATAATCTAGTTGTCATTTTATGCTAGGTCTCAACCCTCAACTACCAACTTGTTTACTGTAATTGCTTTTTTAATGATTTTCCAGTTTGGTACTTGTACCTTGTACCTGTAACATTTCTTCATATATTCATTTACACTTTTTTGTTTAGAATTCTCATGCCAAGGAGCACGTGTTCAATCTTACCGGTGACGTGTCCCGCTATGACGACGGCAACGAGCACAATTTTGAACAGCCGAGAGTCTTCTGGCAAAAGGTAACATAATTTGAAAAGGCTACGAGGTGACCGTTTTTTATGACTTTCGCCCACAACTGTTCATAATATATGCCTTATAGAGAAAAACTTCCTAACACATATTCGTACTACGGATAAGGCATGGGTCATGCAGTTTTTACTCTTTAGCACTTACGCTACCCAATCCCTCCCAGAAAAATAACCATTCAAATTTCGTATGGTCAGAGACCAGTGTCCGATTAATTTGTGAGAACTTATTTGACGAAATCGACTACATCTGGGGTCTGTTGTTTCTACGATAGTTTGTACGATACGATACGATAGATACTCTAGTTTTTACTTCGTAGTTTGTAGTTCCGTAATCGTAGTCGATGTTTATATAGGTGCTTGACGACGGCGGCCGTGATCGTCTTGTCGAGAACATGTCCGGTGCCCTCGCTGGCTGTCACTCCTTCATTGTTGACCGATTCGTCAACGTGTGCTCGCAGGTATGATGAAGCGTTTGGTGTCATACCGAAAGAGTGTTTGTCAGGTTCACAAGCTAACATCAGAAGTTGGACTTCAGCCCCTTTTGTCACATCTAAAAGACATTCGGATATAAATATGACGTAGTCGAATTATAAAACTGACCTGCGTACAGGTTTCTAAAAAAAACACATAATAATGAAGTCACAGAAGTAACATTTCTTTCTTCAGGTTCATCCCGATTTTGGAGCTAAGCTACGCAAAGCCGTTGATGAGAAGGGAAACCATGTGAGCTAATAACATTAATTTAACAAAATTACGAAAGAACATACGAGGATAAACACGAAGGATATGCTGTCATATTGTTGCTCATAAAAAAAACAAGATAACCCTAATCCACAAGAAACGTTGAAGTACTGAATATGTATCTTCATAGGCACTCGTTTTCAAGCGCGCTGTGCGTGTGCGGTTACTGCTAAGCTAACCGTGCGATGCATATCCATATCCGCCAAATTACACGCGAGCTTAGGTTAGAGGTAATGGCTTCGTGCGCTCGTGGAGGTGCATCAGAGAGTGGTATCAAATGTAAATAATAATTTTAATAACACCATTTTTCAGGCCGACATGAAGGCACGCATGTAAAATCTACGAGATTTTTGTAAAAACAACGTCAAACGCTCCCTGCACAATGTATATTATATTTATTCGGACTCTAGTAATAAATAACAGTGTACTTGCATCTTAATATTTTAATAAACTGTTTTTATTCAATGCTATGGGCTACGGTCTATGTCTATGGTTTCATCTCTTACAGAATTTCAATTTACTAAAGAACAACTACACTTCTGTATCGAATCTGATTTTATAAGACGTTTGACCTATTTATGTATGAGGAAGTTTAACCATTATTTTATTCAGATGCCATTGGTTAATTTGCTTTGAATAATTCAATGGGCACCTATGATTTCACCTAAATTAGATTGTGTTTACTTTCTTCAGTCACGCGCAATAATGCAATAATAAAAAATAACAGTAAAAAATCACCTTGCAATTTCTTCAACAGTTTTTTTCTAATTAGAATTTAAATGTAATTAAAAAGTAGGCTGTACTCACGGTGTAATCTTTAGTATGCTGTATGACAACTATTTTTTTACTATTATATATAACACGTGTTTTAGATCTAAAAATATGACGCGCTATTCAACTACCATATGAAACTAATGGCAACTTAGGCATCATTTTAAGATACTGTTGTTGTATATTAAATATATAAGATAGTTAGGTGTACCATAAGGAATTCAATTATTAACTTTTACAAAAACAATTCGTAGAGCATAGAGGAGAAATACGTAGCTAGAATTATTTTCCTAATTATGGCAATTAGTGAGTCACAACTCGGTGTCTGATCTAATGATCGTCGAACACAACATAATGAGTGTGCACTTCAAAACTGTCCAGAAGCCAATCCAGAAGCTTATATACACACACTACGATTCACTCCGGGAACTATTCCCTGGTGGTAGAAATTAGTATCGTGAGCAGATAGGAAAAACACAGATGTTTTCCCCTCGGGTAAATAAGTGTGAATATGGTTTTGGTCCACACGCCTAAAAACGACCAAGTAAAGCGTAATACCGGTCGGTTTTTGAAAGGCATCGAGCATGCCAGCATTCTTATGCAGCTTTTATGCAAATGAATATAAACTAGAATATAAAATTGAGTTAAATTCGAGTAAATTAGCATAAATACGTAAGAAGTCAGTTGTCCACGATGCGTTTCAAAATCCGGCCGGTAATTCGCTATAACGTAAACCGCTACAGTTTGAAGGTACATTCCTACCGCTACGTAGATGCACCGTACGTGACCAGGACATGAATTATCGTATCAGTGGCGAAAGCTGATAAATTTTACATATGGAGGATTCTGCTGTATTGGCCTCGCTTTTAATGCTTGTGGTCAGTTTATTTTTTTTGTTTTCAATTTCTTTTTTATTTGGACTACGCATCCGCAAATTCAGAGGCGAGTTCAGAGGCATTTCCACACAGTTTATTAGATTTACAATTATGCATATTTGTTAGCAGTTACCGTATTGCATTGTAATTCCTGTACATAATTGCAGACTTGTTTAATTTCTGCTTTCTTCGTCTCGTGGGCGCTCTATGTCATATATAATAATGACAGAATGGTGTTCGTTGTTAAACTTTATTTATTTTGCGAGCATTCAACGCGGCTCACGATATTATTGTTGCATTTAATTTGGGCACTTCCGTCTATACTATGGTTGGTTTTTCTGTTTTTTGTCTACCTTCTTACTGTCAACAGTAATATGTAAATGCAATGGTCCCTGACGGCCAACTTGGTACACACTGGTGAGTATGTGTGTTTGTAAATGTTTGTGAGTGTGTGTGTGTTCGTGTGTGTGTGTGTGTGTGTGTGTGTGTGTGTGTGTGTGTGTGTGTGTGTGTGTGTGTGTGTGTGTGTGTGTGTGCGTGTTGTGTGTGTGTGTGTGTGTGCAGAGTGTGTGTGTGTGTGTGTGAGCGTGAGCATGTGTGTCAAAGTGTCAGCAACTAGGTCAATATTGCCTTTTTAGGTCCCTAAATGACGCCCTTCCATTGCTGGACCGTGCCTTTGGTTTTATATATAACTGTCAATTCATGGTCTATTACTTGTCACAACTTGCACTGGCAGTCAATCGTTTCTTCGCAATGTATTTCAATGGGAGGTATTACAATATGATAACGTCCTATCAAAATCTACAAGCTGTATCGTTCTTTGTTATCGCCTTCACGGCAGGAGTACCATTATTATTCGGTGTGATATTTCGTTAATTGACTTGTGGCACTTTACGAAACTGCTGAATGAAAATATGTGAATTCCACATTATTCGCAGGATGTAATTCGAACCCGAGTCGTGTGATTTGGAGATGAGACTTTGCTAGTGACCCACGCAGCACCCGAATAATCCCATGAGCCCTTTATATAAGCGAAAAATGAAGCTCCTGGTAGAATTCGGGTGTGGAGCGGCGAATCAGTGGTGCGGTAATATACATCGTGGGACGTAAGTCTGGCAAACATCAAACGGAAAATGTGCCGTCGCGAGTGGTTGGTGCACATGCTTTACTTCATTAGATTCTAAACAACATCATTTTCAGACGACTTGCTGATCGGCTTCAGTACAATAACCTACACATTTCAAGCCGAACCACGCATTCTCGAGTTCCATATGGTGGTTTTTATCTTCAATTTTATTATCCCTATTTTCCTCTGGGCCGTTACTTTCGTCTTTGATGTCCTTATAGTCGCAGGAATACGCGAAAGGGTTTGTCTTCTTTGAAACTTATTCACGTAAGCATTTTGCTTTTAGCTACCACAGGAAAGTGAACGGCCAATTGTACTCCGCACCGCATAACCGCATGACCGCATGACCGCATAGACACCGCATGCGGTCAAACACCGCACAGAAACCGCACAAGTTTATTAGACACCGCACGGACACCGCACGAGTTTACTAGACACCGCAAAGAAACCGCACCCTGCCAGACACCGCATAGACACCGCACCGTGTTGACCCTGCCAGTGGTGATAAGCGTGTGTGTCCAAGACAAGCTGGAAGTGCCAACTTGTTTGTCGGGTATCAGAATTGCCAGAATTGCTTTGCTAGTGCATTTTTCTTGACCTGATCTGCTTCGCAAACACAATGATTCTTGTGTTCTGGATTCCACACTAATGTGAATGGTTCTTTTGAACAGACCTAGAAATGACAAATACGTTGTTGAGAAAATACATAGGGAAATAAAAAGTCTTCCGATGGCGCACCACTACCTCGTTTTTGTCCGCAGATGATATAAATTACATATCGTGACCACAATGCTGGATGGTTGACTAAATGTACTTGTCGAAGTATTGTGAACGGTTTACGCGGCGTTTTGTTCTGCTGATAATCATAATGTTTTTGCGTGAAAATAAGATAATACCCCCCCCCCCCCCCCGCGAACGGTAATAGTACCCAAAAAGGTGCAAATCATAGTGAACCTATCCCTTTAAAGGAACGCAGCCACGATATTTTCGCAATTATTATTTAATTTTCATTAAATATAGGAATTTATGAGAAAACATTCGACACCAATACCAATTTAAAGGAAAACAAAAAAACAAAACAGAATTCACTGAGATTGGGAGTTTCTCGACTACAGTAGATACGCACTTGTCTGGACAAATGCTCATTATAATATGATAAATAAACTGCAGTGTTAGACAATGTGATATGCTATCACTGTAGGGTATTCAATCTCGGCCGCAATCGGACAATTGCTTTCATTCACAATATAGTGTTATCCAGTCACTCCCAATCTCAGTGAACTATCTCCCTGAGTTCGTTTCTCATTAACTTCATATTGGTACCATATTTTTCTTCACACGTTCCTATATTCACACGTTCCTGTAATGAAAATCAAATAAAAATGACGAATTTATAGTGACTGCCTTCCTTTAAAGGGTTGGGCTCACGAGGCAGTTACTTTTTTTGTTACTTTTTCATATTATTCCGGTTCTTCATACGAGTTTACACATCGCAGTGTATTTTCATAAAATATATTATTCGAAATGGTACATGTCATCTTCGGACTATTTTTTTTATCGTGCTTCTCTTTGAAAACAGGGATGTATGCAGCTTTAGACACGGCGAAAAGGATGTAAATACGAGATGAAAGAGGAGTGCCATCAGCACTCTTAAATTTGCCTACATCGCTGTTTTCACGTTAAAAAAAATAATCCGCAGATGACATGTATCATTTCGAATAACATATTTTATGGAAATGCTCTGCGATGTGTAAACTCGTATGTGTAAACTTTCCGCGCGCGTCTGGGCGTCAGAGAACGTAGTAAGCGAGACTAAACATTGAGAGTCTTGACAAATTAGTTTATCGAGGGTTCTAAACTTTTCAGCATGGTCCTGCCGCATCTATGTTTATATTTAGCATCTATATTTTATTTCAATGTTCCGCATTGCGAAGAATATTAGGTATACTATCAACAACAAACAGTAAAAAAGAGGCAAGCTGAGTTGACCCCATCCCTTTACACGTAAGTATTGTCTTATCGGTTCTTAGAAGGAACCACTTATGGTTAATCAGAACTTCGAAAAGCCTAAAATAGCACAGTGAATTTCCTAACCGAATGCACTACATTGAAATATCACGTTACCGTAGTTTTAGTCACTTGGAAATATCGCTTAGATTCACCGCAAGATTTTTCAAACAAAACTGATTATGGGAAATGCAAGCTTTGAGTGTGACAGTGTCACACTGAAACAATGGTTAAAAGACTATCGTTTATAGACTATCGTTACAAAACTTTTTGAAGTCGTCGACAAAGCATCTGATTTGAATATTTCAGGTTGGCTGAATGAAACCATCTGATTTCTGATTTATATATTTCAAGGCTCCGGACACTCCAGAGAGGTGTTTTCGCGTCTTAGCTTACCGGATAGAACACTATACTAAACGTACTCACAATGAAATCCAAAATGCAACAATACTGTTCGAGGAAGATACTTGAAAGTTGAATTTTGAGGCCACTGTATGTATGAAGCGTATTCAGCAAGAATTATTAAAATTTCCATAAAAAAAACGTGTCAAAAATATTTGTTTTGGTTTTTCTCTTTGAGCGACCGACTTGATGTTGTATAATTATTGCGTACATTTCATCAAGTGTTTCTGAATACGGTTCATATATACTGGGACCTCGAAATTCACCTTGCTTAAAGGGATAGGTTCATTTCAAATCACCTCTCTTTTTATTGTTTTTATTGGTAATAACACAAATATCATTCACAATGAGAATTAAATCAATCACAGAACAATACGCCTCGCAGAAGAAGGAAGAAGCTTCCTTTATTGGAAACAGGTGATCGGAAGCCAAAATCTAAATGCAGAAACTAATACCGTACAAATATAGTGCGGGCTAATGGCAATTAGCCAAGTTACAAACTACACTCAGCCAAGTACGATTAATGGGGTCTCGATGTATTGCAAAAATTGCCGATTTTTGCTTCCAAGTATGGCTTTAATTACCGTAGATTGGCACTACACGACAACAACTACAGACCGCCAAAAAATGGTCCCGCGGCCGAAGCCACAGGACTATTTTTTTCGAGCGTGCATAAACAGTGCATTTTCGCCTCGTCTAGTATTATCAATGGTGCATTTTCTAACTTTCAAAGGTGTATGCAAAGTTGTACACGAGATGCACTTTTGATACTTGGAAGCAAAATGCGCTGTTTTTGCCATACATCGAGACCCCATTAATGATAATTCACCGTGGGAAATAATGTCCTGCCGAGTGTAGTTTGTAACTTGGCTAATTGCCATTAGCCCGCGCAAACTGGGTACGGTATTAGTTTTTGCGTTTAGATTTTGCTTCCGATCACCTGTTTCCAATAAATCACTTCCGGTCCCTAATCTGATTTATATATTTCAAGGCTCCGGACACTCCAGAGAGGTGTTTTATTAAAGGGATGGGTTCACTACAAAATCACCTTGTTTTTATGCTTTAGTTTGATTGTACAAAGGTAAAATTAAACAAAGAGCATAAAAAATGTTTCGATCAATAGATTTCGATCAATAGATCGGAAGATCGATCAATACTCACCCTCTTTACCTAATATCTTCCCTAGGGAGTAATTCAAGAAACATTTTTTATGCCCTTGGTTTAATTTAACCTTTGTGCAATCAAACTAAGGCATAAAAACAAGGTGATTTTGTAGTGAACCCATCCCTTTAATAAACCAATAAAAAGAGGGGTGATTTGAGGTGAACCTATCCCTTTAAACCGTATCTGTTTTGAACAGTATTTTTGCATTTTTTCTCTGAAGTGTCATGGAGCCATTAAGAACAAATTGTGGAATTCCATGATAGAAATTGAATTCTTCAATTGTCTGCAAGTTTTCTAGACATCCTATGGAAATACTATAGACAGAGTTACATGACGGTATGAATAGCTCTTATCGGTATGAATAGCTCTTATCGGTATGAATAGCTCTTATATGTGCAAGGGCATTGACCTGTTGTAATCACCAATTCAAATTGTTGCCATATTAGGTTTGCTTCTTGTATTATCATAAATAGTACGATTAGTGCCAGGTTCCGCAATTGCTTTAATTGAGCATTTTTTACCAGAAACTATTCGTACAATTTAGCTAAACATAGTCATAGTAGAATCAGATTTTCTTCTTCTAAACGTAGTGGAAAGGCCGAAAATGTAAGGATTTTACAGGGTTTTAGAATTTCATTGTTGTAAAACAAACTGAATATCAAATAATAAGTAGCATACTCTAAATTACAGTGCTCAAAAGTTTTCTTTAATGGTCTCCTCCACTCCTCCAAAGTGTGGTGTGGTCTCTTTTCTCACGCAAAAACATTATGATTATCAGCAGAACAAAACGCCGCGTAAACCGTTCACAATACTTCGACAAGCACATTTAGTCAACCATCCAGCATTGTGGTCACGATATGTAATTTATATCATCTGCGGACAAAAACGAAGTAGTGGTGCGCCATCGGAAGACTTTTTATTTCCCTATGTATTTTCTCAACAACGTATTTGTCATTTCTAGGTCTGTTCAAAAGAACCATTCACATTAGTGTGGAATCCAGAACACAAGAATCATTGTGTTTGCGAAGCAGATCAGGTCAAGAAAAATGCACTAGCAAAGCAATTCTGGCAATTCTGATACCCGACAAACAAGTTGGCACTTCCAGCTTGTCTTGGACACACACGCTTATCACCACTGGCAGGGTCAACACGGTGCGGTGTCTATGCGGTGTCTGGCAGGGTGCGGTTTCTTTGCGGTGTCTAGTAAACTCGTGCGGTGTCCGTGCGGTGTCTAATAAACTTGTGCGGTTTCTGTGCGGTGTTTGACCGCATGCGGTGTCTATGCGGTCATGCGGTCATGCGGTTATGCGGTGCGGAGTACAATTGGCCAAGTGAACGCCCCGTTTGTTTGAGGGACTTGATCGGGGCCATATTGGGGGTTTTGACTGTTTTGAGTATCCCGTCGACCATGCACGCACTTTAGAGCGAAAGCGGTTTGCAGCGTGTGTATTGCGTACAGCGTTTTCTTCGCCGCACACCCACCAAATCCATGTGGTGCACCGTCAAAGTTTAGCGCTATACTGTGCTTCGCATTTCAGAAAAAGAGCGGCTATGCTGATTCGGTGACACTAAAACACGAAATCCGAATGGCTGTTCCGGTTGGTTTTTACTTCGAATATTATTTTTGATACCACCTCGGTGTTATGTGTTGGTGTTATGCTGTTATTCGCACCTTGGTGTTAATAAATAAATAAATAAATAAATAAATAAATAAATAAATAAATAAATAAATAAATTAATAAATAAATAAATAAATAAATAAATAAATAAATAAATAAATAAATAAATAAATAAATAAATAAATAAATAAATAAATAAATAAATAAATAAATAAATAAACCCAATCCGCTAGTCTATAGCGAGTCAAGCGTATGTATATCTACTGTAGTCTAACTACCACGTTTAGGAAGGTCAGAAAAAGTTTTAATTGTAATAATTCCAGATGATAACCAACCACTTGGCAACCGGCCAAGGACTAATTCTCGGAATTCTTTCGATATTTATATACATGAGCAATTTCACTGTGTTCATGGTGGTTACGGTCTTTGGACAGATGCTTTCGGCCTTTTTCGGGTAACTCTAACATTTCTTTCTTACTTATTCCTCAATGATTCATAAGCTTGGTCAAGTCACCCAATTTCGTTAAACTGCAGATCCTCAAGCAGTATGAGTCTCGGCAGTTTTTAATTTTAATAGAAAAGCTCGATTGCATCCCACATAAAAAACAAAACAATAAATAAACACAATCTGTCAGTACTTTTTTGGTGAATTCATATACATACAGCTAGAAGTATCAAAAAACTTAAATAACGAAGTTCCTATTCCAGTCTAAACATCGTTTTGTTCCTAAGAACAGAGAAGAAGCGAAGGAAATCAATTGTCGTCCAAACACAGACGAAAGTGGTTCGGTGAACAGAAAATATAAAGTGTAATAAAAAGTGGATACTGAACTTCTCTGAGTATTGTATTTGCCTTATTACATAACATACTATCCGACTTTCGGAGCTATTGTATTCGTTTTCTACAGCATGCTGCCTTCTCCATGTTCACTCACATCCATAAAATGCAGCGGTTGCTATAAAAATAGTAAACGCCTTTATTGTAAACGTTTTCCCAGTTTTTGTAGTAATATCGTAGTCATCTAATTCCTGAAGATACACATAGCGAGACGGTCTTATGAGAAGGCAATTTGTTTTGATGCATCAGTATTTATGTACGGATCTAGCGAAAATATTTCTCTTTTCTTGTAGCTTTTTAGTCCTTTAAACTTTCAAAAAACGCCTGGTATTTCCCTTTATATAGGAAAACAGCAAGTAGTTTCTGCATTCAATGTCAATGAGAAAAGAGTCGTTTATTTTTTGACACATCAAAAGGCGAATGCCTGTATGCAAATGAGGGTCAAGCACAAGAAAGAGTCAAGTATGACACTCGAAGCTTATAATGGAAAGTGTAAATGCTCAAAGAGAATCTGAAAGCAAGGTCTGAAAAATCTAGTATACGCTTTAACTCATATCTAGAAGGGAGAGCTAACTTACTGTTAGCTTCTGCTTTTACAATTTTGGACACAAATTATCTCACTGTCTGGAAAAAAGTACACAAGACATAAGTGCATATTTATTTATTTATTTATTTATTAAATACCGCCGATATCAATATGTGCCTCAAATGCTATGAGAAGTGAAAGCAGTTTATATATAAATAAATAGCGAACAAGCTGGTCTTTGAATTAAAAATTTAGTCCTCACTATAAATTATAAATTTAGGAAGAAACACGATCAAAGTTACTTTTCTGGTTGTCAAACTCATAAAAAAGTTACATAGTAACTTAGGCAGTAGGCACATAGATGAGAACTTCGATTACTAAGCGTTTGCAACACATATTTTGAATTTGATTTCAACGTTTCGTGCGTGAGCCCAATGTTGTTGTTTGTGTCAAAAGTCGGCTAAGATACACAAACACAGGCGATAGTTTCCTTGCTCACTTAGACAAATATTACCCTGTATTTTATTACTAGCTTTCATGTTAATATTCTAATTGTAAGTAAGTTAATGAATGAACTCTTCTGTTGAACATATGTACATACAACGTTACAACATACTACCTTGGAACTACAGTATAGAATACGGACTCCACCTGACATATCTATGAGTTTATGCCAACGCAGGACTAGAAAGATTCTGCATAATGCATTTTGATTTTCCTAAACATGATCCTCCATATTTTAAATTAACTTGACAGCATAACGTGATTCAGTTTGGAATAGGGCTCGTGTACCCGCTCCGTTACCAAGTTTACCCGCCGGATTATCTTGTCGTAGTTTGCCCGGCGGGGGTATGAACCATCCCTATTCTCTATGCGCTATTCTTCCCACACAATTGTGAAAACGAGCTTTTCATTTTATTTCTAGTAGAACCAAAACCAAGCCTGTGTTTTGAAAAAGAAACCTATTCTGGGCAGAAATGTGTAGAACTTGGAGAAAGTTGCATCCCCTCTTTGAGAACTTAGATAGTCTTGAAGTCTCAAGTCTGAACACTGTAGTTTGTAATTGTCAGTAAATTACAATTACAGTAATTTTTATAAGTAAAGATATCGCACACGGAGCCTTTATAATTTAGGTTAGGGTCGATGAACTTTGTAGGAAATACAGTCTTGTTTAGATCGACTAGTAATTTTCTCATAGCATGATATGCATGCTAAATATATTTTTTGTATGTGTTTGTATGTTTGTATATTTGTTCGTTCGTTACGTATGTTGTACAACTCTACATGAGGATACGATCCAGGGTCACCAGGGTACGCTTCCATTGCTATTCGTGTTCCTCCGGATTTAATTATTTGCAATCACTCACGATGAGGGATGATTTTAAGGGAATGACTTGTCATTTTCCTTTTCGCAACACTTTTCATTTATCTTTCCTCCCTTTTTTTTCATTTTTCTTCTCTTAAAATCGCAAATCGGAACATAACACCTGTCGCCGCACTAGAAAACTCAACAGAATTGGGCCTGTAAAAGAAATGGTCGAATCATCTTGATCCTTTTTAAAGCGGTATAACAGCCGGTTTTTGCGACGTATTTAGGATTGGATAACTGCATTCCCATGCGTAACATTATGATTATAATAAAAAATCGAGCTTAATTTTAGCTCACTTGACATAAATACAAATGCAGTTGTCCATCATACCGTCTCAAAAACCGGCCGTTAATATAATTGGTAGTGGTCCGTAGGTTTTGTATTTATTTGTTTCATGTTCCGGATGTTCTTTTTTATGAATAATAATAGTATGAAACAGCCATACATTAAAAAAAAAGTCCACCTTACGATAAAATTAGGAAACGGAAATTGATCAGTGAATCATAAACCCTTATTATTCTATTTCGTTCTACTTTTCTATTTGTGTACTTTCTGCCTCTGGTTGGGTTTTTTGCCCGCTTCCGCCCAATTTTTATGTACGCTTGCCCAGCTGGCCGAATAATGCTATAATTGTGTGCGAGCCGCTCTTCCGCAACCAATTTTTAGATTCTGATTCAGTTTGTTTCATCTACTTGAAGCCAATTTAAATAAATAAAGCTTCCGAAACTAACAATCATGACTTCTATTGTTGCTATTTATTTAATTTTTTTACGAACCTCGCGTTTATCTTATTCATAAGTTATAATAAAAAAATCCGGGTGTCGAGATACAAGTGTTCTTTCCATTTTTCAAGCTTTCAATTCAATAGTTTTCAAGTGTTTTCAATTTGGTTTAAGGCGAAATACCGGCTGGTTTTTGAAAGGCATCGAGTACACAGTACATCAGCATTCTTAAGCAGCTTATGCAAAGGATCTTAAATTAGAATAAAAAATCGAGCTAAATTCTAGCAAATTTACATGAATACGTAAGAATTCAGCTGTCCACGATGCGTTTCAAAAATGGGCCGGTATTTCGCTTTGATACCCGTGTTCAGTCTGTTGTCTGTGGTTGTACTGGACTCCATGCTCATAATGTTGCTCACCTTTGGTATTCTAATGCTAAATTACTGTCAATACTTGAGCTCACAATAGTATTTCCTATACATTTCCTACTGTATAAGATGGTTTTGATAAATATTGCTCTATTATTGTCTGCCGCATAGTCACCCAAATAATGTTTTAAATTGTTCTTTTCCTACAGGAAGTGAAGTAAATCGCGCATATGGAAAAGGGTTACAGTCTGCTATTATTATGGTGTTTTTTGCATGAGTTGCCCCCGAAACGGATCCCTTTATACAAGAAGAAAACTTTTTTCTTCACTCGGAACGAAACACCTGCGCTTACGCTGAAAATTTCTTCTTACGTCAAAGTGATACTTTCAATTGTCTTTTTTTATAATCTTGATCTTTAGAATTTTATGTCTTGAAATACATTTTCATTGTTTAACCACAGGCCAAAGGTCAAGTCCTTGCAATCAAACTCAAAATTATTCGAAAGTAAACAATCTACCAAAAAGGAGACTATTTTGTTGGGTGTACAAGGAATAGTAATGCGCTTTTACTATATACCATTCAACTGTTGAATTTTAATTTCAATAGCACACGATGGTACTATACTAAATTATACAGCATATAACATATGCAAATAATACGGTGTCCATATAAATGGTACAGTGGTATATTAAAAGGGTTAGGCATCGCACCAGCATACCAATACTCGCTTTTTCGGGCGTACAATTTCTACACACTTCAGCTGCTGTCACTCTTTGGTTAATATTAATACTTTCACTCTCTACGCTATGGGGATTTGAATACGATGTTCGCAATGTATTGCACATAGTTCTACAAACAAATATTCATATTATGTGGAGAACTGTTCGTCTAACTATAAGCTCAAATCTATATAGAAAAATGGTTCCAGCCTAGGTTCATTATAAAATGACATACATATGTTTTCCTTGATTTTATGGCGCCTTTCACATTGCACATTTTTCGTTCTTTTATGCTCGTTGAAGTTTTGCGAATAGGCCCACCGACACAAACTTCTAGCCAGAAAATGTATATTTATTTCTAATGTTACAAGTGCAACTTGAGTAATACTAGCGTGTGGTGCACCTTTTCTTCTAATTATGTTATGTGCCATACATCTACTCCACCTTCGTAGGTACAGGACAAAGGAAAGTTATCCATAATTAAAAATTGGGACATTTATGTTTAATTAGAAGATTTTCTTCCTCATTCGTGTAATTCGCACACCTTTTTCTGTATTTGTTTTTACGCTTTATTTTCCTTTCTTTAGTATGTTCAATAAGTGAGTGACCGATATTTACACCACCATTTGTGTATGCAATATAGACCACAAACATTTGCATTTGTATTCATCCATTCAAAAATGAGAACCATTCACTCTGAGGCTAAAGTTTTCAATGTTCCATTTGGGAAACATTAAATAAAGTTTAAATTTTACTGTTTCTCCTTTCGGCACAATTTGCCTACGGTATCATACCAATGCTGTTTCTATATATAAAAAAGTTGATAATTACAATCTCCAAGAACGTAGAATTAAACGGTGCAAAGGGTTTTAAATCTTTGAGGAAAGTAGTAATTAAATCAGCATGAAATGCTGTATAATTTGGAATGTTTCTACTGAAGCTTCAGGCGAGCTGTGGTTATTTTTAATTAGCCTTATTTCTTATGAATCTAACTTTCTTTAGTTTGGTTTTTCATTTTGTATAGCTGTATGAATATCTGCGCTTATTAATAAATAAAGCTATTAGCGTTTAATGTGAAACTGTTACAATCAGCTGCGAAAAATAGACGCGTTTACCGGCGTTTACATATATCGGGAAACACCTATTTTTGCGCCGATCGTTGGCGAGGCTAACGAGCTGTTCACAACGCGCCATCAGATTTTTCTCAGTCTATGGGCAATTGAAGGAATAAATAAATCCTTAAATACAATAAAGGTTCAAAAACTTTTTCAAAAACTTTATGTCCTTGCTTGCCATACATTCTTCTAGTTACAAGATAAAATAACTCGTAAGAATGATAAACATGCTAATTTCTGAGCACTATTATCTGACCCTGAACTTATGCTTATGAACCTGTTTCTACTTTCCCTCATATGCTTTGTAGTGTCTCTTTTCCGCCAAGTACCTACGCAACAAAAATGTTATTAATAAAAAGAAAGGCGTTTTCACGGTCGCTTGACAACGGAATAACTCACATCATATAGCCTCAACCGCAACAACTCTACTAATCAGCAGTCATTAGAAACGAACTTGGTTATGAACATTTACTGCTAATTAATATGCTTCACTGTGCTTCTTTTTCATATATGCCTCTTTTTTTGTATGTTCTACATTGTTTTTATCTATTTCTCATTTTTACCCCAACCTTATATAGATGCTGGTTCATCGTCAAGTCACAGTTCGGAACACTGTGCTTGCTCAAAAATTGAAGTTTCTTCAAAGTTTTCATATTAAAGGGTCAGGCCCATTTCAAATGACCCCTATTTTTGATGATTTCAGCTGATTCTCCATGTCAAATATAGTAGGATGCAATATTTTCCTAACTTTAAAGCGCAAAATTCACGCACTATTCAGCAATTTACCGTGGGCTGTCATACCCAACTATCTATCGCAGTTGGCACGCCCGTTCGCGCTGGTTGGCCAATATCGCAATTGCCACGCCCAATGGAGCATATTGCCCAATAAGCGCGAAGGGGCGTGACAGCTGCGATAAATAGTTGGGTATGACTGGCAATGGTAAATTGCTGAATATTGCGTGAATTTTGCGCTTCAAAATTAGAAAATCGTAACCTACTATATTTGACATAAAGAATCAGATGGAATCATCAAAAATAGGGGTCTTTTGAAATGGGCCTGACCCTTTAATTGACGATTAATTAATGCTAATGCTAGGACTATTCTTCAGGGCCCCGAAGGGGTCCCTGCAGTCCGCTCTGGTCTACCGAAGTAGTGCGCTCCAGAGATCGGCCATCTTTGATCACGGAATGCCAGCTATGATCCAATAAACCTTCCCAAGTTTCCACCTGGTACCGTTTTTCCACCCGGTCGGCGCAACCAGCCGCGGGAATTGAACCCCGGTCGTGTGTGTGGTGAGTAGCAGCGCTAGCCACTACACCACCGGCTGGCCCGTTAAATTCACCGAAGAAATTTAATTTTGCGCATGCGTCATACATTTTTCACATGATGAAATTGGGTTCAATCAATGTAGTTAATTTATCTAATATATTGCAATATTCACAAAAGCTTGTATCACTCCATGGGAGTACAGCGCCGAACACAATATTGAAAAACCAGCTGCTATACCGCTTTATTATTACATCTTTTCAGGCGATGCTCTTCTGGGGCCTAAGTCTTTCCCTAATTGGTCCCACATTGTCTCTATTATGTACCTCATGTCCCTACACTCCAGAGCAACCTTATTCAAATAAATGCCCAGAAGTTTGCGAGGGCCAATTATGCTACATTGGTAAGTATAATTTTTATAAGTAAAATTAAAGTCCCACCTATGTATACTTTTCGTTTTAATAGTTAAGTTGCTTGAAGCTTGAGTTCTCATGATGGAAGCAAATGTTATTAGAGTAGGTAATAAGCTTGTGTCAACTAGCCAATACGAAAGTGTTTTATACCTTCGTTCGAGAGAACTTATGACTTATGACTTTGTTGCATAGTATTGCATTTACAAATGACACTGTTTACTGTTTACTTAACAGTTGGAAAGTCTTTTGCTAGGGAATCCATAAAAGCTAGGATTAATTATTAATCCAGTACTAATAATATATAATTGTTTACCTTTTCAGTAGTCAATGAGTTTTTTAACGGAACGGTGATCGCCGGATGTGTAAACGAAATTGAAGGACTTCCATTCAATAAAAAGAGTGTTTGTAATAAGGAGGAAAGGAGGTGAGAAAGGCAGAGAAATTCCTTGAATTTTATGTTACAATTAGACTCTTGATTTCCCCATCCAAGCACTGCCAAATTAAAAGCGCATACCCAACAAAATAAAAATATTGACAAACTACAAAATAGCTGTCGAGGTACGTGTCGTAACTCGTAACTATGACGGCTAGAATAAGCTCAAGTTCAAGCCGAGCTATGATAAGTAAGACAGGAGAGTTGCCAATATGCACGGGAAGAACAGATGGTTACCATAATTATTTTAAATTACAATTAGCTTAAACGTTGTCACATTTTCAAGAATGCCATACCGTAAGTTACAGTTTGGGATTCTTGAGGTTCTCCTTTTTGAGTATTTGAAATTCAGGACAGTATGCTCCTGCGCCGCAGGAGAACGTTGCAACGATCCGAGAGCTCCAATTGTAAACTTTGAATTTATTTCTGACAAAGTACTGGAGGGATATCAACTAATACCACAGATTCAACCAGGTTCGTTATTACAGGACTAAAATGTTCGTATTATTTGTATTTTCATGCAGTTCCAAAGCATGTTTATGGCGAGAGTAAACCTTGAGAACCGAATAAACATCTGTCAAGAAAATGACGATTTTGACTATTTCAGAAATGTCTGGCGCTCCAACTTCTGAAGAAATAGGTTCGACGACACCATGTGAGTATCTTCAATAACAAACTACCCAATTTGACTAAATGCAGTAATTCTCTGGTGCTCGGCGCGCAGCGCGGACCCGCGAATCCGCGTCCTCGGGAAACTATTACAAATTTGCATTGAAAAAACTCGAGAAAAGAAATAAAACCCCTTTTCTGCGTCTCCGCATTTCCCATTTAAAGAGAAATAAATGCTAGCCTCTTTGGAAAATTTGCATATGATAAGCAAATCCTATGTATCCCATGCTAATTTTGTACGATTGCCGTGGACGATCGTACAAAATTAGCATAGGATACATAGGATTTGCTTATCATATGCAAATTTTCCAAAGGGGCTAGCATTTCGCTTTAAAAGGGCCATCTCTCTTCCGCGGACGCTGATTCGCATGTCCGCGCTGCACGCCTGAGAACGTTGTAGTAATTGATTGTTGTACTCCGCTCCCGCTCAACTCTAGAATTCAATTTTTTTATTGGTTTTATAAAATTTCAGCCGAAACACTTATTGAAGTGAAATCTTCAATGGTTGTTAGCAATCGCTCTGGAGGGACACGGAGAACAGAAAATGATGAGTAAGTATTACTAAAAGTATATGAAACCTTTTCCTGCAGAAGCTCCTGTCTTTTCTCATAAGAAATTTAATTTAATTAAGATATATATTCGTATTGTTGTCCTATTGCTTCCAGTACAACGTCAGAATCTACAGAAATTTCAACCACGAAAATATCACTATCTGGGAATGATATTACAGAATTGGGAGACATCAATCAGGTATGGTCTATCCGCAATTTATCAATCTTTTTTAAAACCACGGCTAACGGGCTAACTGTCTCGAGGATATCTTGAGTCTTGAGTGCACCTTTATGATTTTCGTAGGGCTCGCCAGAGCCAGACCCGTATTTACCAGTTTACTATCCACTTTTTGATTAGGCAAATGTTAGGTCGCGCCGTTTGCGGTGGGTGGAGGTTTTTCTCGCGGCCGTTTTATGAACAGATACTCGGAAATTGTGTGGTCTTGTAAAAATATGAGTTGTTTTCTTATTGTAAAAAAAAACCTTACATTGTGTTTGTGAAACCTGTCACGCAATCATTTTTTATATAATTTTTACCTTTTTCGGATTTTCCCGGTGTTTGGTCTAACATTTCTTTCCTTTTGCACAGAGTGGTCAATCAGGGACTTCAACGGCGAGAGTTGATGAAGTCAACACCAATACTGAAGCCAACACTGAACCATCAAACGATCCAATCACTGATGAGGATACTGTATTGATCGATGACAACGTGACTCTCTCCATGGACACAAGTACCACTTCTTCTGAAGAGGAAACGTTCGTGTCGGATTCACAGGAACCAGCTGATTTAACTATTGAATTGGTGGAGACAAGCTCATTGACTCCAGTCACCAGTGAAAATAAAGTGGAGCCAACCTTAGCTAATCTAGACCTAGAATCCGACCTTGCTGACCAGGTAGCAACCACATCTAACCCAGAGATGATGAGCTCGAGTAGCACTCTTACTACACCACCAGACTCTTCAGAAGTTACTACAGTAGATTCTACTGATGAGTTTTCTCAAGGAGAGGAAACTTCTGGAAATGGTACTGAATTGTCTAGATCTGATGAGCTATCCACTTCTCCCGTTACACTGACGAATATGGAAACCACCACTTTATTAGACGACATTCTCGCAGCTAGCACAGTTGCCATGGAGACCGATGGCAATCTGCAACCTAGCCAGCAAAAACCAAGAACAAATTCAAGGATTGTTGACTTTAACATAACTGATGGTGTGGTATCACTGGATATGAAGGATGGGCCGGAACTTGAAGTAGATTCTGAATCTGAAACCAGCGTTACTGATATATCAACTGAAACTTCTGCTACAGTACCACTGTCTGACCACTTACCACTGGCTGAAGAAGAGAATCAAGGAGAAAAAGCGATGCCAACGAATATGAACGAAAAAATAAGCGAAAACGAAGATCCCCTTGAAGAACTCGCAAATTCCACAACTTCAGCAGATGAGAGCAATAGCACAACCACAACGTCCACTTACACCCCTGGAACGACACAAGAACAAGTATTGTTTTGTTTGTTTAGTTTTTATTTGGTTAGCACGTCAGTAAAGTAGTATCTAGCAATAAGCTTTACTTTGGGATAACATGGCTTTGGTTTGAATTCCTGTTCTTACATCACCGAATATTGAACGTTTTTCTACGATCTTTACGGATAGCACTTACGATGTCAAAGCGATATAACTGACGGTTTCTGAAACTGATTTTGGATAAGTGCTTTCCCTTAGCATAGCTAGCATGCAAATGAATAGAATTCGACTAGAAAATTGAGCAGTTATTCGCGCACACTATATTATGGTAACACGCCCAACATAGGTTTCAAAACCGGCTGTTACACCGCTATAACTGTTGTTATTCCGAGGGACACTCACTTGATTTTACCCCTTTCACAATTAACAATTTAGTTGGTGACTAGCCCTTCCGGAATATCCTCGTCCACCACTCTATCCTTATCCA
>JAANDG010000532.1:0-102808 GCA_036852015.1 Pelodera strongyloides
TCGTTTGTTGATAAAGAGGTATTTAGTAATAGTTTTTAAGTTCTCTTTTTGTTCAATCCTTTGTTTGATCATTACTTAGTTCTTTTACATTTACATTGCAATGCTTTTTTTATACAATTTTGCGTTTTTAGCTTCAGTTTTCCCGTACTTTTTACGATTTTGTTGGAGTTTTTTGTAGAATTATGGATGCAATTATTTATCAGAAGACACAGGCCTAAGCCTCAGGCTTGTTATATATTAATAAATATTATTTATATTATTTATTTCAGGTCTCAGGACCACCCAGAATTGGATCATTTCTGATTTTCTCAGCAATTTTCCTGTTCGTCTTGGTCTGTGCAATTGCGTTCTACATGCTTAGAGGGTGAGTTACTGATTTATTGATTTTGCTTATATACTGTAGTACTATGTAGTACTGGACTATAAAAGTGACACACAATAGGAAACAGAATAATTATTGCCCAGACCACAGAAAAACCGTTACAATAGCCGGTAACCATATGGGTTTCTTCGTTTCCTATGAAAGAACACGTTTGACGTAGATCACTGGCCGAAATTGCTTTTGTGCCATCTAGCATTTTTCAACAACAACATCAAAAAAGTTGTGTTTCGGACTGAGCGGGACTTGAACTCTGGTCGGCTGTCTATGCGTAATCGTTAGCCACTGAACTATAGTACCAAATTCAACTTCAAGGTTCCATCGCTGCTACGACGTGAAGAAATTGCTAAAGAAACGCGAAAAGAGCGTGTACTTGGAAGAACTGAGTCCGCTGGTATATGGTGAGTGAATTTATTTGTTTTAATTATGAATAATTGTTAATTCAACATCGGTTTTGCGGTTTTGCTTGTAATTGCATTGTTGTGCAGTAGTTGAAAAATTAACAAAAATTAAGAAAGATATGGATCACTCGATACATAAACAGTCAATCTTACAAAGACTTATGAGATTTAGAAATAAATACTATATAAGTGCTTTAGATTCAATCGGTTGCGAGGACATTCCCGTCGAACTTTTTTATGGATACTGCGAAGATCTGTCGCGCAATGATGAGCACAAATACAAAGCCCAGTTTGAGGTTGGTGCCATTCGTCGCTCACATTCGGCATACTTTGCGCGCACAGACGTCCTTGAGCTTGAGATTTCGGCTGCTTGAATTTGCGTTGTACTTGCGTTGAACTTAAAAGTGCTCAAACGAATGGACCACCATTTAGTTCGGTAAGTTTGGAGTTTTTGGTAAAATGGAAAGCCGCCTTATTTCATGTGGTGAATCACTACTCAGCAAAAGATGGACTCCAAAACCTTGACGGACTTTGTTTTTTTTTTATTATTACGCGTTTAGCAAGTGGAACGCCTAACCGCCGAGAATAGCAGTGACAAGGAAAGTCTTGAGCGGAACATGGAAAAGAATCGATATTTGAATATTGGAGCACTTGAATCAACAAGAATTCGAATCAACTCACCATCGGGCTCGGATTACATCAATGCGAATTATATTGACGTTAGCTCTTTTGTTAATGTTGCTTACCTTTTCTGCAAGTATGTAGTTACATAAAGCACGCGCCTTATGACTTATTACTAGCAATGCACTTGTCATTTGTATAGGCAACCTGTTTTGTAAAATGTACACACTGCATTGTGGAACGCTGCGTTAACTGCAGCGTCGACTGTTAGCAAACAATGTACATCGTGTCTCGTGAAAATGGTTTATTAGACTCATTGCCAGTAAGAATGTTTCGCTATGAGAGAAGATGCAGCAATATAAATAAAATAGTCTTAAAATGGTTCCAATAGTTTCAGATTTTCATAAGTTCGAATAAACAGTGTTTTAAACATCTATCCATTTTCAGAGTTGTGAGAAGCGGAATGCTTATATTGCCACTCAGGCCCCTCTTCCATCAACATTCGTCGATTTCTTCCATTTATTGTGGCAGGAACGGTGTAATGTGATTGTGATGATCACGAATTTGGTGGAGGATGGACGGGTTCGTATTTTCTTTATTTTTCTTTAAACTTTAAAAGGTATGTTACGTGATTTTGAGGCAGATGTTGGCCAACACCATTCTCACGTATTATAAGCAAATTGTGCTCCATTATGTGCCCGTCAGGTGTAGGTGTAGGACACAAATTTGAATAAAGAGTTATATATATAAAAATTTGCACCCAAAATATGGGAATGCAGTTGTCCTGCATACTTGTTGTACGCAACGTCTTTGACTTTTCAAATGATTAAGATTAGGAATTTTTTATTTTTAGAGAAAAATTGATTTTTAGATTTTAGAAGATTTTTTCAGATATTTTTAGAAGATTAAGATTAAGAATTTTTTATTTTTAGAGAAAGTGCGACCAATATTGGCCTTCAAGCACCAGTGCTCCGCAATTGCATGGAATCTATCAGGTATTAAATAAAACTTTATTTGAAACAATCAACGCCCATGTATAACTATGTCTCAGGTCAGGGTCAGATACAGAGAGAGAGAGAGAGAGGAGAGAGAGAGAGAGAGAGAGAGAGAGAGAGAGGAAAGAGAGAGAGAGAAAGGGAGAGACAGAGAGAGGGAGAGACAGAGAGAAATGAAAAGAAAGATAACAATGAAAATAATAAAACTATATATTTCCAGGTATCACTAGTCTCGCAAACGGTCAACGCGTTCTTCATCCATCGAATATTATCATTACGGATAGCGAAATGCGTACCACCGGTTTGTTTACTTATTCATATATATAAGCTACAGCGTAACTATAAACTATAGTAGATAAAGATCATGAACATTCAAAAGAATACCGGAATACCGGAGCACATATGAATCTTTTTTTAATATGCTGTAGACGTAGACAACAGGTATTTATACCTGATTATTCTCCTCAAACTCAAATAAACCTTCACAGGACCTTTATATTCGTCGCATTTTTGAGGATTTCGTTAACAAACTGCGTTCCCTTTTGGCGAAACGCCAGGCGAAGGTAATGGCGAAACGCCTGTCCACCCGCACAGCGAAACGCCAATTGAAAAATTTTTCGTCTGGCGATTCGCTGTTTTTGACTAAACAACCAGCGTTTCGCCAGGCGCTTCGCTAGTTTTGCTGCGAATAGTGTACCATGCTCTCGCAGTATGGAGACGATATTCTAACAGGATAATTCACCACCCAAATTATACCGCAGAAAACTAACACATAGTACATCATTTTAGTTTATAATATATATCAAGTAGCATTATATGCCAAGCAAAAACAATCACACCGGCGTGTACACAAATGTCAACAAACTGCATAAACTGGCGATCCGCCACTTGAATTTACCTTCGCCAGGCGTTTCGCCAGTGGAAATTACTTTCGCTAGGCGTTTCGCCACTGATGATTATTTTCGCCGGGCGTTTCGTCATTAAATCACCTTCGCTAGGCGGATTAGTCAGTGAAAATATTTTAGACGGCAGGTTCGTCAGTGAAAATATTTTCGCTGGCGATTCGCCTAACGTGAACAGAGAATTTTCTGATGAAGAGAAGCCTAAAAGCGAATCGAGCAACTATCCCGAAGTATAAAGAATCCATAGATCCGATATTTTTCTGAAATCTTACAAAATTAGCATAGGATACATAGGATTTACTTATCATATGCAAATTTTCCAAAGGGGCTAGCATTTCGCTTTAAATTTAGGCCGAGCGTCGAATCCACCAGTTGCACTTCACCGGCTGGCCTGATCACGGTGTCCCGCCTACAGTATTCCCCCTACTGTCTTTCATCAATACGGTAGCCGATATTCACTCCACAGGACCAATTGTCGTGCATTGCAGGTACTGTAGTGTGGGAGCCAGTAGTTGTAAAACGTTAATATGGATGCTTGCAACTTGCAAGTTTGATAATATATTTTAAAAAGCGTCAATAAGATTGCCGAAGTCTAGTAAATCAGCATCATACGTGTGCCTAGCTAGGAGCACTTCTGGTAGTCAATATATAGCCACGTTGAAGCCATTTAAACAAAGACAGTTTTCGAGTTGAAATACAGAACTTCGCCAATAGAAAAAGATTTTTGAATTGAAAAAAATGCACTACCAAACACCAAAGTCGTATTCAACAATCTAACATAGTTTTCCTTACATAATTGATAATTTAATTAATCGATTATTGATTTATTTAGCGCTGGTGTTGGCCGCTCCGGATCCTATATATTAATCGATTCAATGAGAAGACATCTCTTAAGTTTTCGCTCATTAAATATGATGGGCCACTTGGTGCATATCAGAAAGCAACGGGAGAAACTTGTACAAACTGTGGTAGGTAGTTAAACTACGATTTTTGTTCACGATAGCATGTCTTTAAACGTATGCCATATTCCGATGAAGTGCATGCAAGTTACTAAGCTAAACACGCTGCGCGATTTTTAGTCTGAACATATTAATTTGCGTGCAACATACGGGAATGCAGTTGTCCAGAATGTGTTCCAAAAACCGGCTGTTATATCGCTTTAAATAGAAAGTAGCATTAGCGGTATCTATCATTCATTCAGCCACTAGACGAGGCGCAGCATGGGGTACTAGCATGTCTGTAGCTCTATTGGATTGAGGATGTAAGTTTTCAGAAACCGATTCCAAACAAAGATTTCTCTTCCCTCAAACTCTTTTACGATGTTTATTTGAATTTTCAGGAACAATACATATTCTGTCACGAGACAGTGCGACAGCTAATACGCCACGGAATTACACGGGTACATTCGGAGCTATTTCATAGGTACATATATATTTGGAGCGATTTATGGCAGATTTATTTATTTCTAGATCTCTCTCTCTTCTCTCTGTCTCTCTTCTCTGTCTCTTCTCTGTCTCTTCTCTCTCGCTTCTCTCTCTCTCTCTTCTCTCTCTCTTCTCTCTCTCTTCTCTCTCTCTCTTCTCTCTCTCTTCTCTCTCTCTCAATCTTCTTCTCACCTTCTCTCTCTCCATTTTTATAACGCTCCATCGATTCACTAATAAAACTGCTTTTAGAAACACAATTTTTTAGGTATATCAAATATTTGGCAGAAGAGAACGTAAATGGCAAAACGAGGATACAAATGCAGTATGAGGTAAGATATTCATTCATTCATGGATAGCAAAAATACTCCGCAATGCTTGGCACAACTTTTCTTGCTTACATTTTCACCATAAACTGACTTGCCGCTGCGAGATGGCGCGCATTTGGCCAGATTTGGCACAAAAAAATACATCATTTTCCAGGAGAAATCAGCATCTTTTAGTAATCTCACGAAATTTAATTCTAGTTAACGACTTATTTTCGAATTCTTTTAATTCTTGAAAAACACTTCTCAATTCAGGACATCTGCAAATGTTCACATCAACCGCAATGCGGTCCTGTAGCCGAGTATTTAGTACTACCGGTGAGTTATGTGTCTTTACGTTATATACGACATAAAGAATTCACAAAACAAAATCAGCAGCGTGTTATAGTTACGGGCATCACAGAGGATGTCTAGAGCAGCGCCAATTAAATAGTTTTTCTCCGTCCAATACTTGAAGCACCGCCCTTCGTAAGATGTTCGTACATAGTACTTCACATTCGTAAGAAATTGAAAACACTAAATTCCAGGGCTATCATCGTATCGATGAATTCGTCATTGTTTCGTGGCCAGAAGAACGCGAAGACTTATGGACACTGGTCTGGGAGCGTAATATTCAAACAATCGTGTTGTTAGGTAAATTATCAGCATATATAGGATTCTCGGGCACTCTTACACGTGCACTCGAAATAACTAAATGCTGGGCCCGAGCCCTAAGCCTGACCTTGTTTTGCCCTAAGCCTAAGCCTGAGCCTTTGGTTAGGTTTACCTATAGTACCTTTATACTATGGTACATACATCATGCTGGCTGCACGAAGACCAGTTGTGTTTGGTACGTAAAGTAACGTATGTATAATATACTATACTGGAGAGATATAGTTAGAGCAGAACCATGAGCAAAACAAGTTATTATCTTTTCAGGAGGTTCTCCAGACTACTGGTCCAAAATCGGACGTGTTGGAGAGATCACAATTCAGCACGGTGACCAATTCGTGATGCTTCAGAACAAAGATGACCAGGTGAGGTGGCATAGCTCGCATAGCGGTAAATTCTAAGAGAAAAGAGAGAGAGAGCGAGAGAGAGAGAGAGAGAGAGAGAGAGAGAAAGAGAGAGAAATAGGGTGAGAGTGAGAGAGAGAGAGAGAGAGAATACAGTTACCCTTTCAGCTTTGTGTCCGTCTCATCGACGTCAATCCCACCGTACTCGAAAGTCAGACCTGGACAGAAATCGAAAGGATTCAAACCGAAAGATTAGCATATCACGAATCACCATTGCTAGTGATATCGCCTATCAAACGGGTTGAATGTATGTTATTTATTTGTCTTTGCTAAATGCACACCGTTTTTCCGCGCGCATCACAAATTCCTTCGCCGCGCATCACCATAGTTATTATCAGCTGTGCAAAGTTAGGGTGGGTAAATAACAATTTTTGAATAACCCTATGCCGCTATGTTATTGGTCTTGAAAATAGTACATGCGAACATGATTCAGCGCGCAAAATAAAGACTAATAGAAAACCCAAATGACGTAAACATACTTTAGCGCCCACGTTAATAACATCGGCTGGTATTCTTCCGTCAACGAGCGGGACGCTTCCCAACGGTAACGGCACAATGGTTACCGGGAACGGAACCCAGTCCGGTACGGAGACCGTGATTCCCGTAATATCATTGCGAAATGGGGTTGTCAATGGAATTCCGACAAGCCCAACGCAGGTAACAATGAATTTTGAATAAATGTTCAGGACACTAATCATTCATGGGTTCGGGTAACTATTCCAAAATAGTGTAAGCAGCTAACACTATCTGTGGAACTAAGTTTACAGAACACAAGTTTTTCTTTATCTTACCCATTACAATCATTGGACTTCCGAAATTTCACACAATCATAACAACCCCAAAACTTTAGATCAGCGATCCCCGCACCGAAAAACTTTCTCCGAAAAGGGTGATTTCAATAAAAGAGAACGGCCGGGGATCAATACGAACGCGGAAAAACACCGCGGCGGAGCCGCACAATTGCGGCAATCCGGCCGAACGCGGATATGTTCTATGCGCGCTTACCGCGCTAGCTTGTCAGTTGGAACAGCAGGTGGGTGGATTGCAAAATGGTTTAACTATTAATTTAGATACACCAAAAGGATAAGCATTCGATGGCGAAAATATATTTAGTTTTGACGTGCCATATGTAGTACAGTTTATTGTCTATTAATATAGAAGCTCCACTAGTGGAACATACTATTATTTACAATATAATAAGGGAGAGGTTGCAGTTTGCAGTTACCAAGTAGTTTTATGGTAATTTTCAGTAGTACTTAGTAGTTTACTTTTACCCAATACCAATACCAGTGAGCCAAAGCTATCATTCAAAAAAATATGCTATTACAGGGTTGCATCGATGTCGTACAGGTACTTTCTTCATATACAAATGCTCACTGTGGATTGTGGAACTCGAGGGTAAGCTTTGATTATATGTTATTTGTTCGCGGCAAATATTTGCAAAACTTGAAATGCCTGACACCATTACCTATACATTACGCTTGATTTCCATTGTTTTATTATCAAATCACCTGTTTGCTAATCAACGACAACACGACGAGTTATATACTACTTTATTTTCATCATTTCATTGTGATGCACACACACCCTGTGGTGTTATTTAATTAAATAAAAAAGTAATCAATAAACCTTTATTATACGTATTATGGTGTGTGGTTTTGTAACGTATGTTAGACTACCCACGTACTGACATCGAACTCCAATGTACGTTACAACACCACCTGTTATACCGCTTCAAAAATCTTTTTTTTTTTCAGCACGAGGTCGAATTCATCTACGATCGCATGCTTCAGTTGGTCCACTTGTCCAAAGTCTAATTTTATTTTTTATTTTGTATTCACTCTAATAAACTTTGTAAAGTAAATATGCTCTCAACCACAATAAAGATGCTTACGAACTGATTTTGTATGTATAAAACTCCCTTTTTTGCCCAAATCAAATACCTCCTAATGCATTCCTGGGATTATACGACTTTTTCTTTGTTTATATGTAAATAAATAGATTTTTCATACTGGATATGAATAAAAATGGAATCTTGGTCGTATTATAATAATAGTAATAATTTATTACGTACACATAAAATTCATGAGAAATATATATGCAACGTACAGTTTTGTCGAGTAAAGCAACAGTAGCACAAATCCTCACAAGTGTTACATTCTTATGTACTAGTGAATTAAGATGTCTACCGATTGATGTATAAACCAAGAAAGAAGCTTATTGCAAGGGCGTATACTTTCCTGGTAAGCTCGACGGTCGACCATGCCGTTACTCATCCTTTTTAGTTCCGTTTCTAGTTATACTACTAACCCAGTGCTTATATATATTTAGTGTCAGTTGAAAAATCATGAAAAACTTTAAGAATTTAGAGAATTTAATTTTTTTGATTTGATTTTTTTCAAAGTTAACTTTCAATAATCATTGCCAATGTTGTATAGTGAATAATGAAATTTGATGTTTGTTTGTTACGTTTTTTGTCATAATTATTCATTCGTTTACTCATTGATTACATGTATATGTTGTAATAAATCCAGTTTAAATTTATCTCCGTGTTTATGGGAATTGCCATGTCAGCCTAATATAGAAATTACAACATCAACATTCATAGTCTATTGCATGTTTTACAATAAAAACTGTAACGCAATACACATTAATTTTTCCCTACGACCACTCAAAACAGGATGTGAAATTCATTGCTCTTTGTAAATAAATTAACAAATTCTTTGTATATTAGGCTTCTACTTATTGTGGTTTACGCCCACGTACGCCCACATGTTTTTTGCGTAGGAAAACTATATACATTCTGTAGTGCATCTAAAATATATCCCCTTACTAAAATATATCCCTTACTAAAATATCCGCCTGAAAAAAAAAATAATCGCACGATCTGAAAAAGAAAAGGTTCTTTTTGGTAGTCGTAAATAATGCCAGTAAAAAAGATTACTTTATCATGAACGAAAAAAAAACAGTTCAAAAGATAACGAAGCATTGTCTAGACGAGTGTTCTTTGCTCATTTCAGTTTTAGATGAAAATTATCAAAATTAGTGGGAAATAAGTGATTTCCAGTGTGTGCGGGCGATGTATGTGCGTGGTGAAAGCCTGTACCTGGAAGTGTACCGATGTTTTAGGCTGTGTGCTGGCTGTGTGCGAAACTATAGCCATACCCATGGCGATCATCAAAGTGTGCGGCGAATTACTAAGCTGTAATATTGAAATATTAAGTCAAAATTCAGAATCCGAATTTGCATTCAACTAAAAAGGATGGTTCTAAATTAGTCTAGTAAAAATGGGTTATCTGTGTGTTCTTTGAGCTCTGCGCTACAGCGCCGCTGCAGAGTGCAGGTTCTTTGAGCTCTGCGCTACAGCGCCGCTGCAGAGGCAACGTGAACTACTGAACTACTGCATAAACATGTATTTACAGCGTAACGTACACCATAAAACTCACAAACAAATAAATAAGTATCCAATGTTTATAAATAGGGTAATGTTTTTTTCTCTGTACCCATAGCTACTTATCTTTCATTATCTGTAAATCACTAATAGTCAGCTAATTGTAAGATTAGACCAAACTGGAAACCACCCTTGATCTATATTGTAAACAAGTGATTGTTCTTTGCTCAGATCAAGCCACATATACATTCCGTCACTACTATTAGCTTCTGGCTCAAGTCCACAAGTACAACGATGGGAACGAAACGATATATTATGGCTTATTGTTAAAGAGCTTCAGTCTTTGTGTGTTCTCTGATCGACAGTAAGTGATATGCTAATAGAGAAACCGGGGCTTCGTCTGTAGTAATGCCACATGACAATCTCAAAAAATGTTGCAACTACGAGAACTCAAAGAACGATCAAAGCCTAGAACGCTTTGCAATTCCTGAAATAATTGATTTGATTAATGTTTTGAGTATCAACATTCTTTCACGTTTTTCCGACCCGCGCAAAAAATAGCAAATATGATATGAATTGCATCATGATGGTCGTTTCTTTTTATGGAAAAATGATACATGAGTGAATATTGTACTATCAACATATCAGTAGATATAGTACTTATCTTTCCTGTTTTTTATTATAGCGGTGTTACAACTGGGTCGTTGTATTTCCATGTAATGTTCTCATTCACTCTCTCTCTCTCTCTTCTTTTCCGCGCTTCTCGGCATCTTTTTTTGTGTTCGTGGTTGTTTTTCCGAAGTTCTTGAATGATATTTACTTACAAAAAGCGGTTAACTTAGTAAAAGATATTCAGAAATAACGGGAAGAGCACATCGATATATGTAGTACCTTTGTACATTTTGAGCAATTAATAAACCAGGTCAGCTTTCCTGCAGAACACCTTGCTAGGGCTAGGAAGGTCTGTATTAAAGCGAATGTCAAGCCTGATTCACAGATATTCTATAACACGCTGTCACAACTACCGTAGTTTACACAATTTCTCTCTCCTCTTTTTCTTTGCTGTCTAACAGCCTCGTAAATTCAAACGTCCCGTGGACAAAGATTTGGCTGAGCTTTGTCCGCACGACTCGAATCCCATACTGAAGGAGTTTTTTGGAGCGGTTTCAAATTGTTTTTCTTCTTACATGAAAGTTTTTGTTTATTTTTATTTTCACTTTCCTCACCTTCAAAACATAAGCTTTTTTTTGAGCCCAACATGAAAAACCGGCTTGACATTCCCTTTAACAATAAGGTTGAACCCACATACAAACCACAAACGTAAGGTATACGTAAGTAAGTAAGTATACGCTGTTTGCCAACTACGATACGACAGTGGGACGATAAAAAAATTGTCCAGACCTTATATGAGAAATTCAATGAATTTAATTTGAAGGGTGTGTAGTTGTAGCATAGCCTGATTATGAAGGCTCTTGGTTTGGCACCAGATAACATATCGCTTATATCAGCGGTCTCCAGCCTTCAGAGGGGAGGGGAGCTACCGATGCGAGATAAAAGAACCCAAAGACCCGGCTGATTATCACTACTGCTGTGGTTTTTGTCCGAGTAGCGTAGTTTCCCTTAAAAATGCCTCTAAGCCTAACAATAAGATGCCTTAGCTTTCCAGAGCTTGATACACACTTTCTGGAGCTTGGCGTCTTAAATAACTTAGTATTCTTTCTAAGAACCTAAAAATAATAGTGTGGTAATGCTTCTCGGTGTATTTGATACACATATATACCAGGAGCAGAGCCTCACTACTAACGACCGTGTTGAGTTATAAATAGTACAGCTAAATAATACTTGAACTACAATTACACCCAGACTCCACTAGCACGTGGTGTATCATTAGTATCATGTCATAACAGTAAATTAGCTGTTTGTGCTTTTAGCTGTTTAGCTAGTTTATCATACTGTGATACTTCATTAATTTTCTAATTATCCGCTACAGTACCCGATTTACAATTTCAGCAAATGGTCTATTTTAATACAAAAGCCCGTGAGTTCACCTTTGGGGCGGACTTTTTCCGCGCACTTAAACGCCTGGCGCCACTTCTGTATTCATCTCCGGTTCTTGCACTATTCTACACGGCGACAACGCTTGCTACCGCTGGCGCAAGTAAGTGAACAATGTGTTTCTGAAAATTATAAGTAGTTAAGTGAATGAATTTATCTGTGTCCTGTAGCGTAACTTAATGAGTGTAAATTTTTTTCTGGGGGATAGACGAGATAAAATTACAATGAGTGTAAATTGCTCCCGCGTAGCTGACGACTGTGCTATGATCATGAGCTGTTCTACGGTTGCATTTTTTATCTCGCATAGGTGAACATAAAAAGGATAGAGGTTTTGTTTGTTACAAAATAATATGTGGTCTAAAATTGAATCATTTTTAGATGAGTATATCACCTACCATACGGGAATGCTCACCGGAGAGTTTTACAAAAACTTTGCCGCTAAAGATGAAAAAGCTGTATGGCATACTTTTACGAAGTGCTCTCTTTACTATGCAGGACAGTGCTTGGTAAGTATTCATCTAGCAATGCGCTTTTTCAGTGTCTGTAAGATAAAGGTTGAGCTTTACTAGACGGCCATATCTACATACTAATAATGTTACAAACTCTTCCTCTTCGAGTTAATGCTAACTAGATGACAGTCAATCTAACTAGTATATGAAGTAACGAATGTAGAAAATATGAGACTTCTTTAGCTGACCAGATGTAAACCTATAAGATACGCCTGTGATACGCTAAATGAACGTAGGTGCCTATCTATCTGCAGACGTCCGAACACGAGTATTCTTACTTATTGATAGGTGAGGCATAGGATTATTTGGCTCCTCATGCATTTCCTAGAAGTTCGTCAACCATAATAACCATTATTTCAGGTGATGGCCGGAATCACGTTGTCTGCAGGTCTTCTGTATCTAAGCATTCGGCGGAACCTCATGTATTCTCTGCATGAAAAATACTTCCAAGGCAGAAACTACTATTCATTGAATATGTCCGATAAACATGGAATTGATAACGCGTAGGTTTTCTTTCTTTTTATTTAATTTAAAAAAAAAATCGTTTTTCCTAGCGAAAGTAAGAGGTAAGTGGCCGTATGCACGAACGCCGGGAATATGCTCCCAGTCTCCCAGTGGGGGGGGGGGGGGGGGGGGCAATTCTCCCAACGGGGAGGCTCCCGTAGTTCGTGCGTACGGCCACAGGTGCGTCCTGTAACTCAGCTCCCCCTAAGTTTTTCTATGATAATGGCCTCTTGGCTATAGAACGAAAAATTCGTTTACCAACTTGTGTATACCAACTTTCAGAGATCAACGAATGACGCAAGACGTTGAGAAGTTATGTAACACTTTATGCAACAACATTATGCCCAAGGCACTTGTGGCCCCATTTGTCATTGGATACTATACGTGGAAGACGTGGCATACGTAAGTGACGACTTTCACATTGTTAGAACTTTTCAATGACATCACTTCACACTAAATAAGTCATACGTAATCGACGAAGAATTATTGCTTTACTCAAAGATGGAGCAACATAATGGTTCATTGAAACGTAGGGAAAGAATTGAATATAGTAAAAACTAGTTTTATAGAATCAGATTGAGCAGAGTCCTTTACGACTTGCGAAGAACATAAATATAGGAATAAATTCCGCTTTCAAATAGCTAGTTCCGTAGAGGTCCTGATCAGAAGGCGGGTTTCTAGCTAGAATGTATAGCTGACAATAAGGCTACTGTAACGAGCGGACGCAATGCAAAAGAAAAACTCCTAAACCCTTCCACATAGCGAATACCGTTTCCTTATTTTGCTTCCCTAAAATTCGTGCTATTTGTCACAATAAGCGAAACCGCCTCATCCTATCATAGTGTTGGGGAAACAACAACAAAAATTCGGATCATGCTCCAAAAAAACTCCGATCATGCTCTTCGAATAATCCGAGTGAGTTCCGAGTTTTTTTTTGGAGCACAATCCGAGTTTTTCGAATCCATTCCGAGTTTTTTTGGAGTTTCCGTTTTCCAGTGATGTCAATGATTCTGTAGAATGATTGTCAACGTCAACAATCAAGTCTACCCCAAATTTCAGAGCCGGTGGTCTAGGAGTTGGTATTATCTACGGGTATTTTGTAATCGGAACTATTGCAAATCTCCTTTTCTTGCGACCAATGACAAAATGGACTGGAAATGCAGATCGAGAGGAGGGAAATTTGAGGTTTTCCTTTTTCTTTTTTTTCGACAGCTACCCTATAACTTACGTAGGCTCTAACTGAGGATAAGCCATGTAAGTTAAATTGCTCCTCCTTAGCGTTAGAGTTACCTCAAGCCAAGGACCTATCGGGAGGTATGCTCAAAATGGTAATCTACCTCACACTATGTGTAAGTAAATTATATACGTTTCATACTGCCAACTTCCAAGTGTATTAGTATCTATTAGCATCAAATCCTATCGAGGTATTTGGTGATTGCAAACTAAATAGCAAGCTCTTGTAGCCTTTCTGGACAGTTTGAAACGTTTTGTGAACGAATTTAGTGAGTTTTGTGAACGAATTTAGTGAGCGAATCTGTTTTTTATGTGGATTTACTACGGAAGAATTCTTAACCTCGAATTCAAATGTGCAACTCAATTGCACCGAAAAAAACTTTTGCTACTTGCATAGAATGCAGACTGCTACTGATTATATAGTCCATTCTAACCCGCCCACATTCAGATACAAACACGTGTCGGTGCGAGTGTACGCTGAAGAGTGCGCTTTCTACCGTAGTGAGGAGTTTGAAAAGTCGGAAAGCGACCGGATTCTCGAAGGACTTTTGAGCAAGAGACTCAGACTTGTGCTATGGAACTTCCCTGTGCAGTGTAAGTTATTACGCACAAAAACAAAAACAAAGAAAGCAATGTAACGTGCAGTTTGTGTTATAAACTACACCTAATAAATAAAACATAATAAAGCAGTAGTAAAAGTAAGTCTCAATAAGCAAATTCAAAGTAGATCGTACTTTTATTGTAGACATTAGTCACACCATTTCTGATATTGGTCAGACATTGGTCCTATTGTCTGGGGACTTTGCTATGTAATAAATATAACGAATAAACCTGAATAGCGAATTTCCAAAGTCAACGCGTAAAGTAACGGAAAACAGAACACGAACTCTGATCGCGCCCGTGCCGGCGAGGGAAGCATGGGAGACCCTTCCTGGATCTAGTCTGAAGTGAAGTCTTCGATAAAGTTGTGAGCAGGAACTGGTCTCCTAATGTTCTCAAGCTCAGGGAGAACAAGTCATATGTTTTTAACTCTGCATTGGCCCAGAGCTCGACTAGAGAAGGAGCGTATGACGCCTAATGTAACTAAGATTGTGAAAATGTTTTTTTACACATTTTTTACTTACTACAAGCAGCATCTTATTTTCAGTCATCCAGGTCTTCTTCGACTACTACGGAGGAGTGCTCAGTTACGCCATTCAAATCATTCCAATTTTCTATATGAATACCTACAAGAATAAGGACTCGTTTGCAATGTCGGAGATTATTTCTAATGTAAGTTTGTAGTCAACCACTATTTTTGGAAAGAATCGATCACGCTACGTCGGCTGATTGCTGCTCTAAATAAGTCTCTCGGGATGTGCAAAAAAACATACATTTAGTGAGTTGGATATATGGTCATGTAGAATGTAGAATTTGATGTTCTTATGTAGACGTGGATTTGGAGGCAGTCATCCCATAGAATTTCTATCGTAATTACTCGCCTTTGGGCTCTAGAAAGTACTATTCATGGTTACATGCACGCAGACACACACACTTTCACGCACACTGGTCTGCTGTGTATCATACATACTATCAGTGGTCGAAGTGATAAAATCCTCTTGTTATCCCTTTTAATAACTCTTCCAAAGGGGATTAGAAAGATAGTGAAGATTACGTTTCTTGGTATTTGTTCAGACGTTCTCTCACCATTTTTTTGGGTTTATGTTTTCCGAAAACAACTCATAACTCTTATCTTATCGCGTGGGAACTTTTCTAAGGTCGAGCTGAAGGCCTTTTCACCGAAAACTAGTGATAAGGCTCATAAATACTCTCATAATCAGAAAAAATGACAAATGTCTGAGAAAAAAACGAGGGAAGGGATCACTCAATAAGCTAAGACTAAGCTGTCATGCATGCAGTTCATAACACAAGATACATGCACCACAAGGAGTCTGCTGCTCTACACAGTTTCATGTAGTAATAATGTGATCCAGTCGCATGAAATGCCTATTTTGAAACAAGCAACTAATAATTTAGGCAAGTTTGGCACAGTTAATGAAAATAATGATTTCAGAACGCTTTCGTGTACATTTACCTGGTAAACAGCTTTACAAGACTCACTGATCTGGCAGTAAACTTGGCTGATTTGGCAGTTTTCTCACAAAGGTTGGTTTGGTATTTTAATTCTGGGGTAACAACGTTACCCGCACGTAACGTAACGTAACGTAACGTGACGTAAATAATTGTTAACAAACCTACAGCTTGCTTAGATACGGTAATCACCTAGGTCTAATGCTGTTATTTGGAAGTCCGTATGACTAGCGAAAAGTGCAACGTGCTGATCTTTTGTTGTAGACGTTAATTTACTAAGACAAAATAACCCAAGTATAGATATATTTTTGTAATTCTAAACATACAGTACCAGGCCTATCGCCGCCTGAGGCTCCTACTGAAGCGATCCTACCTAAATGATCATACTGCAACCTACATAAAACATATGAAACGTATCTTCCAAGTTAAGAATGAAACGTAGAATTCCGTTCCGTTCACACAAACAAAAAAAATAAACTCTTCTCATTTATATAATAAGACTACCATCCAAGAACTTTGCAGAGTTGCTGAGGTCGTGGAATTCTGTGACACAAATGAAGAGGCCAAGCGCCGTCCTTCCGAAATTGTCGCATTTGACAATTTGGACAATGACAAGAACGGCGGAAGCAATGGTGGAATAATAAGCCACCCTGATTCGAAACTTCTAATAAAGATGAAAGGACTTACCTATGGAATACCGGAGGACGGCGCGACTCTTGTAAATGGTAAGGTGATGAAGCAATGTTGTTATCAACTTAACTAAGCCAAATATATACTTCATTCGATTTATATGTAGATTTTATCGTGGCTAAATTACAGTGACCATCCAGAGGCAAGCATGACACAATTAGCTATAGTGTCTAGTAGCGCAATCATATTTTCCGAGAAATGTATGTCCCCGAAAATAAAATTAAGGGAAATATTCCACGTTACAGGTTTAACTCTGGACGTTGCACTTGGACAAAAGATTTTGGTATCTGGGCCCAGTGGTGTTGGAAAAACCTCATTATTGCGAGTATTGGCTGGTCTGTGGGAAGCAAGAACTGGTAGGAGAATTATTGAATTCATCATTTGTTTAAATCATATATACCGGTTATAATTAGAGAAGATGCTCTGACAATCTGACTATCTGAAGAGAAAATGAGGGGCTTGAATATACCTAAGCGAAATTTTATATCTTCTACGGTTCACTCACTCAGGCGTGGTCAATGAGACGGTGGCTATTCGTTTACATTTTTAAGCAACATGAAACATTTCGCTTGAGATGGATTGGTTTTTAACTACGAAGTGTTCTCTCATTGGGGCATTTGATGTTGTTATTTAACAAAAACAGTTAAAGGAGGAGGCTCACGAGAATGAAGTGACAAGTCATTTTGCAAGCCAGCACAAAATTTGCATGCCCACTATGGAAATCATCTATTTACTACGATCCAAAATTTTTATTGAATTCATAGTTTTATATTGATTTACTCCCTCCAATTAAAAACTTTTGCTTTGTAAAGCATGTCTTTCGGAATTTAATACGATCATCTTTCGATAAAAGGAAACTATTCGCGTACTTCATTCTCGTGAGCCTCCTCCTTTAAAGCAGTATTTCTTCTTCCAGGAACTGTGAGAATCAGTCGTCCGTTGCGACATTTCATGTTCTTACCGCAGCGCCCATATCTACCCACTGGTGGATTGTCATTGAAACAACAAATTTACTTCCCAGAGGCCGTTCCAATTGGGTAGGTTTTTGTGAAACATCGTTTCTAATAATACGCCTTAAGTTTCCTATGAGCGGTGAAAAAAATTGGGCAATGAGAAGAATTACCAGAGTTACGCGTATTACCAGCCTTCTCTAGCAACAGAAATTATGGGTGACGCTAACAATTCGTATTATTGTTAGCGAAACGAAGAAGTTTCATTCAACATTCATTTGCAAGCCAATATGGGAGATTCGTAGAAATAGAGATAAACACAATGCACACGATATTAATTTACAACATTTTTGCAGCTTTGACTGTGAAATAGAGAACGACCGTTTGTCGACGTTGCTGAACAGTGTTGGTCTAGCACATCTCATACCAATGGCTGGCGGAATTGACACTCCGATCGACTTTGAATGGTACGCATTAGTTTTACTTAGGAAGAAAATTAAATTAAAAATATTAATTGTTTATAGATTAGCAGCCAAGGTTGTACGAGGAGTGTTATGAATTCACTCATTTTCAATACAAAGCCCTATGCTCTATGCGAAAAGAAGCGATCTAGCAACTAGCTTACCGGTTACAATTAAAGAAACAATGACATGCAAAGTAATTGGGTCTTATACCAGCTACGATGTACTGTATCAGAAGTAGCCGTTATGTTATGAATTCCGAGCAATTATTATAATTATACAGAAAACATCTAATTATCGAAAATCAACCCTCAGGCAAGACATGCTCTCCCCTGGAGAAGCCCAACGACTTTCCATATGTCGACTTTTATTCCACCGACCGCAATTTGCAATTCTCGATGAAGCGACCAGTAGCTTGGGCGCTGACATTCAGAAACTTATGTACACATTGATATCTCAGGTATTCTCTTGAAAACTTTAAGTAACTTCATTGCATCGTTTATACATTATACTTTATTTCATTGTGGATGAGCACTTTATTTGTAGTTGTTGCAGAAATAAAGGTTTGGGTGCTCAGACCTATGAAAATACAGTATGCTCCACAAAATTAGATAGCCAGAATATGTTAATAGCCAAGTTATGATGTGAATTATGAATGAACAATGCCAACTTTTTTATGTAAATGAGCGTAGAACCTTTATTGGTTCAGTATAGAGTTCAAATCTCGATCGGCCAGGTTCTTAGACGAGTGTAGGCGACGAGTTACAAATTCATAAATGTAGAATCGACTGTACTATATGCACAAACCTGTAAAATATGTGAAGAGCATATTAATAAATAATAAATCTTTTACGCTTCAAGAGCGTGCACCTTTATTCAAAGGTGAAAGTACAGCTTCAATGTTGGCTTTTGACTTGTTCCGCAGAAGTCCTGAGCATTAGGCGACGAGTTCCAGGTGACAGATTGCTCGACGTCTTCGGGCTAGGGCCAGGACGCCAGAGATATTATGTTACTAAAATTTAATCTCATTCAATTACAGGAAGGAATTCAATACATTTCTACGGGTCATCGTACTTCTTTGGAAGAGCTGCACGACGCTGAATTGCATCTCACCAAAAATGATTATACATTCAAGGCGATCAAGCCTATTGAAAGGCTATAAAGCAATTAATATATATATATGATAATAAAAGTTTATTAAACTAATTATTAAACTAATATAGCACAATTACGTTAACAATTAGTAAGAAATGAAAAAACACACACAACAGTCAATCAATCAATAATTACTCTACCGTATATTTATGACTCTTCAAACCTCATGAATTGTATTGAATATTTTTTATGAGGTATAAATTGGAATGGCTAGTGAGCTAACCATAAGCCACAGCGTGAGGAGCATTGAACAATGTAAGCAATAAAACGTGATACGTAAATACGTAAAAGTAAAAGTAAAACACGTAAATGTACGACGAGCAGTGAAATTCGATTTCTATGCTTAAAAAGTGTACAAAATAACCCTGCACGATTACCTTGAAAAATTATACCGTCTTTGTGTGAAACAGCAAATTATATAATTTTCTCTAAAAACGTTTCCCTACGATTTTATGTGACGCGCATGTACCGTAGTTACAATAGAGCGTGTCGCGAAAAAAGATCAAATTTATTTCTTGTCTGCACAGCAATCGCACAGAGTTTGTACAGAGCTAGCACAATTTTTGCGGTTCCCCACAGATATTTGAAATTTTTTAACGTGCGATTATGGTACTTACTGGAAATCGCACAGACTTCTGTGACGATTTATGTGCACACATTGTGCTCGCCCCGTCGAAATTTATGCTCGGCGGGCTCGGGATCATTCCTCGCTCGAATCAAAGTTATTCTCGCTTGCATCTATCTGTTTATTCTGGTGTTGTCGTTCTACTTTTTGTCTGAAGACGTTTACTTCGTTGTGTAATTTTCTCCGTCCATGAGAATACCCGGTGGTTCGCTCAGAACTATGTACGTGTTTTTGTGAAAAATGAGTTGACAGCTGATGCGTTCACGTGCCTTAACTTCCAGTTGTTTTATGTTGTCTCGATTTCGATTATCACTTGTTGAGCATGATTAAGCGCATAATAATGTGACTCATATCCAGCGTTGACGGCTGGGGTCTTGCGAAATTGTCAGCGATTCATTATGCTGCGATATGTGTTGACATTTAATGTCATTTCACTGCTTTACATAATGGCTGCATATGAAATTAATGTTATTACTAGGTTTGCAGAAAGTAAACGTTCCGCTACCCTACCTTATTTTCTTTAAAAACATGCCACTGAACTGAAGTATCCAAGTATCAGATCAACTGGTATTTTGGAGTTCAGCGACCGCGACCCGGTTTTACTACACTGTTCACAGTGTTCACACAGTTTTTTTTCTTGTGTGGAAAATGGAAACTTTGATTCTGATCTGTCAAAGCATGACCGTTATTTTTGTTCAATTCTCCCAGCGTCCGCCACAATTTGACCTTGTTATTGTACGCCGGCCGGCACGTATTCTTTATTATATACTTCAAATTTCAGAAAATGGCATTTTGTGCCTTTCGTCGTACTATCAAAAATACTGTGCAACAGTTCACGCCGGTTGAGGTGAAGGTCCGGGATGCCACATGGTGAGCGTTGGGATTCTAATTAACTATCGTATCATATCCAGCACTTCTAATGTTCCAATTATCCAATGATCCAACCAGTAGTAATGGTGCATTTGTATTCTTATACGGTACGTTAAAAATAGAATTAAAGAAAATCTTCTTCACAGGGGGGGGGGGGAATTCCCCGTCTGATTTCAATAATCCAATTCCAATCTGCATGTTGGCTGCTCGATAATTAACTAATTACAGTAATGACCCATGGGGCCCAAGCACCGGACAGATGAGTGAGCTCGCCGATCTCACGCACGATCCCATTGCATTTGCCGAGATTATGCAAGTCCTTTGGAGAAGGTGCGCCTTGGGATCCGCTTTCCTTTTAGTTCTTTTTCATTAAAACATTTAAAACCAGTAAAACCATAATCGTTTTTTTTTGCGACTCTACCTAGTGCTCGTATGTATTGATTGAGTGATTCATTCAATGTATATTCGGTACAATGTTTACCAAAGGTCGAAGGCAAACACCGAAGGTGATTATACTTCCGGGAGTCGTTTAATTAGACTATATCCACTGGAGGTGCAGTACAAAGTTTTCTTATCGTATATGCTTTAGCCTCATAAGCATTGATGGTACATGGTGATATGGTGCATTAATTTTGTAATTTTGTTCCACTCCTCAGGTTGAATGAGTCGGGAAAACAATGGCGACATGTTTACAAGAGTCTGGTTGTTTTGGAGTTCTTGTGCAAATGTGGAAGTGAAAAGGTTTGTACATTTCCAGGTTTGTACACAAATATGGTTTTAATGTATTCTGGTTCTAGGTTCTGAGTACAACTTTTTCGACGGTTTCTTGACCGAACCTCAACTTTGAACTGTGAACTGAACTTTCCATTTCTTTGGTGAGCACTCAGTTTAAAAAAAATCATTCTCATTGTCTGGTCACTCGTGAGTAATCATTAATCTAATTAATCATAACATAATCATCTCACGTGACAGTGACAGTGACTCCATAACTTAATCACGAATACTTGTTGAAAATTCCGGCCGGTTTTTGAAACGCATTGCGTACACCTGATTTCTTTTGCGGCATATGCAAACGAGCAGAAATTAGAATAAAAACTAGACCCCACTTTGCATAAATGCATAGGAATGCAAGTACTTGAGATGCGTTTCAAAAACTGGCCGTATTTCGCTTTAAACAATAAATTATCGGTATCTTAGTTAGAATTCAGAATACCAAACAGTGCCAACCAACTACCAACGGCTTGTTCTGTCGGTGCTTCTGCTTGTTTGCTATGCTATGGCTTTTTTGTATTTATTACAATCGCATTTCTCTTATTACCGTTTTGCTGCCTCAACTCTTTTTATTTTGTTAATTATGTATATTTGTGCGCATCTTTATGTTGTAATAAATTATAATTATTATTCGTGTTTCAGGTCCAGGATCAGTGTCGTTTGAACATCTTCACGGTGGAGAGTCTGGCCGACTTTGAATATGCTGAAAAGGATACAGATTATGGACGAAACGTCAGGGAGAAGGTGAATAATTGTATTCAATTGATTGTTGCTGCGTCTAGTGCGTCTGTTGTTGGTTCTCGACTGTTTCTTATTGTACTGTAAATCGTTGATGATGGACAATTAGTTAAACTAGTATATACATAGTCCCTGCAGTCATTCTACTTCTTATGTAGCCGAGCCGAGCAGCCGTTGAGGTGGGTGGGTATTCGTCCCTTCCTCCGCACGGAGCGTGATCGCTAACTAATCAATCGCCTTTCACGATTCTACCCCATTGTCCCCATTCCCATTGTTCCACTACCATAATAATAATAATTTATTGACACATTATATAAAATATATAAGTGTGCATCATATAAATGATGATGAGAAGGTTGGCAAATTAAGCCGCATGTAACGATTAGCTTGAGGTTCGTTTATAAGAAAAGAGTAACACCTTGCAACAAATCAATTACCAATAAGATTGAGTGTTTCGCCATAGTTGATTTTTTGAATTTTCGTGCATTACCTCAGGAAATAAAACAACAACATAACACACACAATAGTGAATTATAAGATAAATCTATATACTACGGCATGCCTAAGAATAGTTTCTACCTAGCCACCTTTCTCAAATTCTAGCATCCGTAATATACCTCCACCCGCAGTAATTCGAATGTGCTATGCACGAAAATTCATATACCGCACATGGTAGTTTTTGTGGATAAGCCACAGGCGTGCTACTCAAGGATACAGGTAAAATGATTAAATACAAGTTTGCTTCATGAGTTGTTCACTGAGGTTGTTCACTGAGGTTACTATTGTTACATTATCATCACTTTGTGCCCGTGCTCTTTGTAATCCGTTATGAGTTGTGCACTACGGTACAGAGTACAGATAACAAATTACAGAATATATTTTGTTAGTTATCTAATATGTAGTTTGAAAGTTGAAACTTTGAAACTATGATTTGTCCTCGTTTAAAGCGAAATACCACCCGGTTTGGGGTTTTTTCACCAAAAATAGTTTGAAAAAAGTTATAAACGAAAATAAACATAAAAACACAAACAAATAAGTGCATCTTGCACAAAAATGTTCTCAAACAACCATATTTTGCGATTTTGTATGGGAAAATTCGCTTCAGGCGATTTGCCGATTTTAATACTAGCACGGCCATGGAAAAATCGAGGGATGGCCTTTTCAAATTATAACGCACTCCGCAGCATCCAAATGACGAAATGTTGACAAAATATTTTAAATTTTGCTAGTAAAAGTCCAAAAATGCCCATTTTGAAAACGGCAGTAAACGCACGGTTGTTTACTCCTCCTCTTTTCGTATTTTTTTGTTGAGACCGACCGCTAATTCGCTTTAAGGCAAAAGCGTTCACCGAATTGCTCCATGACAAGGAGCGCTTGGACAGTGAACGCGCTCGTTTTGTGGCTACGCAGAACAGGTAATTTTTTTTTCTTCATTATAATTGGAATATGCCTTTCTAAACTATTCTCAATAACTTGAATGTAAATTATTGTAATTAGTTATTAATCCAGTATCTAATTCTATCATTATCATTCTCACATGCCAATACCAGCTCTAGTCTTGCAGTCTTGCTAGAAAGTCATGTATGACACTGATGACAGCTAAGAATGTTGGTACTTGGTTGATTTAGTTAATTAGTAGTCGAGCACGTGCTCGCATAATGAAGTGACATGTTAGTTGCAGTAATGGGGTAATGGCACTTTTTCAAATATCATGTCAAATACATTTTGCATTTTGCTTAATACGCCGGGTTTCTTAAACCGGCTGGTTTCTGAAACGCATCGAGCACAGAAGCATTATTTTGCAGGTTATTCAAATTAACATCAATTAGAATAAAACATCGAGCTAAAGTACAGTAACTTTGCATAAATACGTAAGAATTCTGACGTCTACGAATCGTTTCCAGTACCAGTACATGTAGGTGATGTAGTAATGTTTTTGTTTTGTTCTCATTAAACTAAAAATTTGAGGTGCCGCAAAACGTCGAGCTCTCTGTCATTGGGCCCAGGCATTGGCGCTTTCGAAAAGTCCCGAAGATCGGTATCGCCTTCGAATAGTGAGTTCTTTCACCTTAATTTTCATTTTTGCTTTTCTCAGACTGTATAATTTTGTGTTCTTTCTTCGTATTTCTTTGGTTGGTCTATTTTCGTCCGAGTTGTGGATTGCAGATTGCTCTTTCTCCTTTTTTGTAGGAAGTGGGCTTTGTTCACGGTTGTAGTAGCTCTGGGTTTATTATTTGAGCGTTTGATCAGTTTACTGTTTACATACGGTTATTATCCACATCCACGGTAATCCATAATTGTCATTTGTTTTATATCTTCTATCTGTAGCATGTATCATATCAATGTCGTTGTGTATAAGCCTCCACGCCCTCCACTACATTCCAATGCATGAGAGCTGCCTTCATTGTATTGTTCCGTTTTTTTTTGCTTAATAAATCATAGATTATTATTATTTATTATTTAGGATCGGTGAATAGCAGGCTGTTCCCACAAGACGCTATCGAAGAGCGCATGCACCTGCAGCTCGCCATGAAGATTTCCAAGGAAGAGGTGGAAAGAGAGGAGAGGAAGCGCGCACAGGAGGTGAAGGTGGTTGAGGTGGGCAGGATGACTTATTTATTTATTTTTGTCCCGGCCCGGCTCCTGGCGTACTGGTAGTGGGTAGCACTCTTGGTCACCTAGAATAGCGGGTTCAATTCCCGCTGGCGGCTGCTTTGCTTGCCCCGCCTGCCCGGTCGCTGTTTGTTTTTGGTATACTGTACTTGTGCTTGTGGTGCTTTCTAGCGTTGTCTAAATGACTACTTCTATTCTCTCTATTATCGTTGTCTCATTTGAAAGTGACATGTTTCATGCACTCGATGTATTTCCGTCGACAGTCGACAGCGGTTGATATGTCCGTTATTAAGTAGGTCGGCTATGTTTGGCACTTTTGCGATTGAAGCCGAGAAATGGATATGGAAGTTTTATTAAAAATGTCAAGAAAGGAAGCAAGCAGAGCAATGTAACCTGTGTTGAGCCACCATCAAGCTCTTTTAGCGTATAAGATTAATTACATTATCGCGTTTCGTTTCAGTCTCGAAATCTCGACATGTTTCAGGCCGTTCTTGAGGAGAGCAAGAAGGATAGTCCGAGTCCAAACGCTGTCTCTACTAAGTGCACTCCTTCAATGTAAGTGATGTTTAATTTTAGAGCTGGGCGGAAATCGCCAAAGTGGTGCAGGTGCGGGTAAAATACCGTACCGGATCCGGATCATCTCATATCCTGTCTCTGTCACTGCAAATTAAAATGAGTGAGGTTTCACGATCTAGGCTAAATGGCTACGCTTACAACCCGACAAAATTCCATGTGTAGTATTTATTGTCTAGCCAATTTAGTGTGCAGATTAAATAAATAACATCATGTTCGTTAATTCGTTTTCAGCGTCGTCAATGATGAAGATTTTTTCCATGCATTCGATCAAGTACCACGATCGCCAAAGAAAGTGCAGGTACGAAACTTTTTCCATTTCTTCTTGTTTCCCACTCAGTTGCCTTTACCTCTTGATTTAGCCAAGTAAGAGGGGAAAAAAGATTTAGGACTATGACTATTACGTTGGCCGTCGACTTGTGCTTTTGTTTTTGGTTTGTTCTCTCCTTCCTACGTCACTAACTAATTTGGCTACATAGAAATAGAATCTCTTGTTGCCTAGCCTACTTTTTACCGTACATTCATGCATGTTTTTGCTTAGTCGTTGTGTTTTTTTTTACTGAATCAGTTCAGAGTTCAGACTCAACTAATATGGAGCGGGCAGGGCATATTACATTATTATTACTGTGCTTTTTTGTAGGCCAATTCCAAGCCAACCCTCGCCGTCGATGATTTGTTGTCACTTGATTTTGGAGTAATGCAGGTACGACGTTGTCCTTTATATGTTTATATCGAAGTTTTTGTTGCAGTTAGTTAGATGTGATGATACTAAGTTTATCGCTTTCAACGGACAGTACGCGGTGTGAGCCCTATTTCCCAGTCTGCCCGTTGCTCGTTAAGACTATTATAACCTATATATGAACTAATATTTTCGTTCTCGTGCAAAAAAATGTGCGCTGCGGAAGTTTTTATCGTTGATTTTGAGTTATTCCAGTTATTCGACATACAGGCTTTTTAATGTGGTTTCTGTGCCTTTAACTTTACCAAACGCTAATGCTGATTGCAAATTCACTGTGCACATTTAGCTCAATGACGGCAAGGTTCCATCGTGTGGTTCACATACACTTACTCTGGCCACTGACCCTTTTGCCAGTCACGGAAACCAGTTTGGAGGTGCCACTCAGTCTGGCACCAATGGGGTACCGGTACCCACATCCCACTTCCCCAACCCATTTGGCACCACTCAAGTTGATCCCTTTTCGCTGAACTTGGGTGTAAATGGAAATATGACGAGGTTTGTTTGTGTGATCATTTGAACTTTAGACTTCGACTTTTGTAGTTTGTACGTTTGTAATGAAAGTGTAGGAGTAAGCATGCCTAAATATCCCATGACTTCTTATGAGCAAACAATCATGCTTTAGCTAAGAATGTGAGAATAAGAAACTTGGTCCGCTGGCAAAATGGCACTTTCATCTTGTATTTTTCCAGCTGTAAGAAAGTGTAAAAGTAAAATTGTAATTTAGAACCCCGTCTCCAGTCCCTGAAATCCAGACGCTTGGATGTGATGCGTTTACTTCGGGTTACACTTCGATGAGCACGTCAACTGGAGTTGTTAGCGGAATCTCGGCCGGCCATAACCTACCGTACCCGGACGTGGATGCTTTGCCGACAGGTACTGTAGTTTGTCTGTGATGAAGATGTATTCAACCTGTTACATAGTGAAACCTATTGGTTGAGTTTGGATTAGTTGTCAGGTTTGTTATAATTGGTCCTTTCATCATGTGCTTGTGACGGGTGTTTTACCTTGCATGCAGTCGACGCAATGATTTCGTTTGTCGGTTGAGGTCTTATGTGGGGCTTGAAACATTACTACTTTTTTTCCCAAACGACCTGGTGCTCCTCAACTCATCTGAAACTGAACCTCCGATTTTGTAATTCTTTAGGAGCTTCAAATCTCTTGTTCAACAACACGCTCACAGAGAACACTGTGGCTGAAGCGCAGTCTTCTTGCTGGGAACGAACCTTGGTGCAGCAGTCTTCAGAACCTGTGTATGAGAACATGGACGACCTGATGTTCCGACCTGCTAGCTCCGCTTCCGGATTCTCGGAGAGCAGCGAGATTAGCGGAAATGGATTCAAGGTGGGGGTTTCTTGTTATTTTTTTTTGATTTATGTCTTACTTATTTGTCAATGACTACTGCGTCTAACAGGTTGAGAAACGTTTTTTGAACTGCATGTAGCGTAGCTGTGTTCCTTTTGATGGAGTGTGCTTAGGAGGGAGAGCAGCTCTTTCAAATTTAGGTTGTTAAAAATTAAAACCATCGAACCAGCTTCTAGCTACGTATGTTTGGGTTACTGTGGATATGAGTGCTTTGCTTGTTACTGTTTTGTTGTTGAAGCACCTACATGGCTGCATGTATCGCTGGAGTTTGCTTGTTGTACAGTTGCTCTTTAGGCGTACCTCTCTGCTTCTTCGACTGGTGGTGGACTCTTGGATGCACCGTTGTATGGAGATAACGGTTCTGCAATGGGTGATATTATGGTTTGTTTTTGTCATTTGTGTCTCAGAATTGTTGAGCTCTGGGTTGATGAGGGACGGAATGTACTAACTATCCTCCTGCGGGCGATGCAACCAACATGGTCGCGGCTCGTGTGTCCGTGTGTCGTGCGTGATTTTATGCACCTTTTCTCAGATGCAGATTTGTTTAATTCGACAAAAAAAAAAAACGTTTTTTTTTAGGTTTACGTTTGTTCGAGCTCGAGCACATGTCATTATGTAAATACGTACTTTCAGCCAATTACTCCTTCTGGTGCTCGTGGACGTGAGCTGAGCTCCTCCTCGATGTCAACGATTGTTTCGGCGCAGCGATTTTTGGGCGAGCACAAAGGATTGGTGGACTTGGATAACTTGGTACCAGCACCACCTCCAGGTTGGTGTTTTTGCTTGCTTATACTTTGTGAACTTTGTGTTATGGCTTCGCTTTACTGTGAGTTGCACAGCTTAGTGACTAATTATTTTAATTGGTGGTGGTGGACTTGGTACCATAACTACAGAGTACCCCACAGCAGTTTTTACTCCAAATTTTTTGTGTGTGCCTAAGACGCATAACTTGTATTTGTATTTTACACTGAAATGCAGTGATGAGCCAGAAATGGATGATTTTTCTGTTCTGATTTTGATTTTGATTTGTCTTTTTTTTTTTAGAATCCAAGGCTAGTAATCCGTTTGGCGCCGATTTTGCCACTTTGGCGCAAGCTTCGCAATCGCAAGGAGTGTTGTGTTCTTCTACGTCAATGCCGTTGATGCCAATGCAACATACGGGTGGCTCGACGCGCTCGACGGATTCCGCGTATACGCTGCCGCCAGGGTCTGAGGTAGATTGGATTTTTTTTAAATTTGATTAGTGAATTATTTTTCATCAATTTTTGGGATCCTCGATCCTATTCACCTTTGGACTTTTCAAACACTCGTTGATCTGGTAGTGTAAGTAGTGATGGGGTATGTGCTCGCTGTGCATCATGATCATAAATATATGCAAATATGATAGTTCGTAGTTCGTTGTTTTAAGTTAGCAAGCCATAAACCTCGCCATTGAGTCCGGAGGTGGTTCGCGAAATTTTCTCTGTTTGTGATACGTTTCTAATAAATTCCTCGTATACCACCTCCGGGCTTCCCATACCTTCTATGCTAATTCCGGAGGTGGTTCAGCCATGAGTCCTCTAAATTTATACAATATTCTAATTCCGGTGGTGGTTCGCCGGTGAGCTCGTCAGCATGCTTAGATGGTTAGTTGGAACATTGTTTAGTGTATAAGTCCTGCAGTCCTTTTATATTCAGGCTTGTTTTTGGAATTCCGGTCCTTCGCAACATTCATCCTATTTTGCCGCCCATGCCCAGCCAACAACACCTCGCAACAATCCCTTTGGCAGCTATGGAATCGAACAACAGCAGAATTTGCAGAATATGAATGCGGAAGTCCAGCGTAACCCATTTGGATTCTGAGCTCTGAAGGTGCAGTTTGTGATTTTCATCTTTTAACTTCGTGGGTGGTCTGTATTACTGTATTACTGTATTTTGGAACTGTGTGGCTGTGCCATGAATTAGTCTTAATTATTAGAACTAGATTTCAAGCGGTATTTTAATCGGATTTTTAATTAATGAAAATCACTTTAGAAACTAAGTTATAGCTTAGCTTGTTGTTGGATTTTTTGTTAATTCCTTAAAGCGAAATACCGGCCGTTTTTTGAAACTGCTAATTTGCTCGAATGTAGCTCGATTTTTTATTCTAATTTATCTTCATTTACATGCGCTGCATGAGAATGCTGGTCTATTCGGTGTGTTTCAAAAACCGGCCGGTAGTTCGCCTTAAGCCTGCCTACATCTCTCTCCCTATCGCTTTCTTTGAAAATTACGAGTGCTTATTGATTACGATTACGAGTTTATGTGTAGATCTGCTTCACCTTATTCGATTTCTGCCATAATTCAGACTTTCAGATTTCAGAAACGAGTACATATTTTTGTGATTCTGATTCAGGTACTGCCTTGCTATTTTCTTCACCTTTTCTCAAACTATTTTTTGTGTGAGTAATTGTGTTTTCTTTCCCTCTCTGGAATTTTGTCAATTTGAGCGTGTTTTGTTTGTCATTTGTCATTGTCATTGTTATTTATTTGGTGATCACATTTTATCAAATCTCTTCCTTTTTAAAGGAAACAAGTGGCCTTGACATACCTTTACACAGGTTGTACTCTTTATTTTCGGCAATTTTGAAATTAGAAATGGGCGTATTTGACTGAGATTTTGTGTTTTTTCGAACATTTTTCTCATTCCGTTATTATTTGTGTTTACTGGTGTAGAGAGGTCTGTAATTTTTTTTGTGTTATTTTCCATAGTTTTGTGACTTTGCTTTGTTGACATCTGTGTTTAGTGACCTAACCTATATGTAAACTTAATTGAGCGAGTAGTATTATCAGCAGTTTTTGATTTCGATGTCATTTCTTTAAATACATTCCGAAGTACGCTTCTTGGATATGGATTATCATTTCCGTATTGCTTTTTCCTCCCATTTATCTCAACTTTCCCAGAGATTTATTATTTTTTTTATGAAAAATTGCTCCACGGCGTACTGTAAATCTTTGGAAGAGTAATGCATGTTTCGTATTTTGTAACACTTTGATTTTTGTGCTTGTGAATAGATGTTTATCCAGATTTGTATAATTTCAACACACTAATTTTATCCACTAGTTGATTTTTTCAGATTTTTCTTTTGACATAATTTAGTATTCTAGGAGTTTGATTGTATTAATTTGGTATACATGATAGTCAATATGAGACAATATGTATTTGTGAACGGCTGTGAGTATGAATAAAGAAGATTTAGAACAGTGTTTTGGTTTGGGGGGCTTTGTAGTTTTAGTTGTTATTGAATAAAAATATAAGCACTATGAAACCTTGATTAGCTCTTTGATCATAAGAACGCTATAAATCTATTCTTTTAAAGCGAAATACCAGCCGGTTTTTGAAACGCATCGAGTACCAGCATTCTTTTGCAGCTGATCCAAACGAACATTGAATAAAAAATCGAGCTAATCCGAGAAACTTTGCATAATACGTAAGCATTCAACTGACCACGATGCTTTTCAAAAACCGGCCGGTATTTTGCTTTAAAAGAAGCTAATGTTGTTCGAATCGGAGTGTTTCAAGTCCAGCATAAGACGGGTGATCGTGGTAATCCTTTGGTGACTCCATACATATAGATTGCTACACGGAGCGAATAACAGATATACAAACTGAATTTTAGCTCGTTGGTTATCGATACTGTAAAACCCACAAAGTTTATTAATTTTGGTGCTATATAGTTTTTTTTTTACACTTCTCAAAGCCCAGAATGTCATGGAAATTGATTTTCGCTAAAATTTGTAATTTTCAAAAATGTTATGTGAGAGTGTTGGCCAATTTCAATAGGCGTGAAAGTCGATGGGAGTCTGGAAGATGATATAAATAGGAGGGAAATTGGTTAGGGAATTCATACGCACTGACAATCAGATAGATTTAGATTTAGGTTTAGGCCGTTACTTACTTAGGTCTTTAGCCCTTAATATTATTTTGACACACAAACTTGCATCGAGTTGTAATACAGTAATACTTGCATAAACTTTTGAGATACTACTAAATAATTCACCCTAGAATTCTACCCAAAAATCCTACCTGCTACATGCCTCTAGAATTTCGAATTACTAGCATTGAAAGTAAACTCTGTGAGAACCTAATTTATACGTTTTCTTATTTATTCATCAACAAACATTTATGCATGATATGTTGCCTTCGAATGAAATTTTCTTCGGCTTTGTCATACTGTAGTCGAGTCTAATCTCGGGTCAGCGGATTCCTTTTGGCGACCACATGGTGACCTTTTGGCGGCTATTCGGCGACTGTTCTTTTTCTAAAAAACTCTCTACAAACAGCAAACGGTCACCAAGTGGTTGTAAAATGGTCTCTTTTCGATACGAGGTCGATAACGGATAGCAATTATCTTTCAGGATGAAATTCACTTTGTTCATTATTGCTTCGGTCGCCGTTGTCGGTAGTATTGAAGTGGATAAGCCTGTGAAGAAGAATAGAGAGGGCGGCCTTGTCGAGCATGACAACCTCGACAGTGCGGAGAATAAGGTAATCTTTTTCGGAATCAGTAGATTTTGGAAATCAGCATAAAGTAAGGCGTGTTACTCTATATATATGATAGCTGCAATGAGAAAGGCAAATACTGACATTGAGAATAAGCGTTTTTGTAGGGTTAGTGAGTTTGTTTAGTCTTATTGTTAATTTGGGAATTGATCGGTTTACGCGGCGAACCCGCTTTTGAGACTTACCGAGGCCTTCACCAAGACTTCATCAAGTTCTCGCTAGCTTTCAGCCGCACATGCCCACGTTTTCTCTCGGTATTTTTTCAGGCGGAAGTACAAAGAATTTTTAACAATGAAGTCCAGGATCAGTTCAAGGGAACGACGAAGAAGTACTTGGTTGTGGAAAAGGTTTGTGGTTTTCATATTTGAAATTGTACCGTATTGGTCCTACTATATGTCTCCTTAATCAGTTCCTAGCGTCGATACGTCACTAAAGCCGTGTATCTTCATTTGTTGATTTACAATGTTATTGTTTCTACGAGCTGATTGATTTTTGTCTGTCAGTAATAAAACATTTCATTTCATTGCAAAGCCAATGAGTAGTGTTATGAGTTATGATATGGTTTGCATCAGGGTTGCCGCCTTTCAAGAGCTTGTCGTTGCCGATGACGGAAGCCTTCAACCATGTTTACAATTAGTACTTATTCTAATTTAAGATTGACCGTAAGGCCACAATTCTGGTCGCTGGTCTAATTACCATTTGGGAGGCCCGGTTTGTGGAGAGCGCTTGCCTTAGAGACGTGAGTTCCTTATACACAGTAATGTTTGTTTAAATAACAATTAGTTTCAGAAGATAATTATTTGACCAAAGATGTCGCACCGTTTTTGCAAAGCGCATCCAACTTTTCGTATTATGTTGTTTTGCTCAAATGACGAACGGATATACTGGGTGATTCTGAGTCAGTTGTTGTACCATATACATGTTTATTTAAAAACAAAATGCTGAACTTGTTTTTCAGCAAGTCAAACTAGAAGACGTAACACCGGAGAACTGCGAAATCGACAGAGGACTTCTTTGGGTGGTACGTTTCAGCTTTTCAATAAATTGTCTAACTAGAATTTATGCACACTTGGTGATGGGTTGCTTTAGTTTCTTCTCCTCTGTCAGAGTCTCCGAATTTGTAAATATCATGACCGTTGCATTATCGAAAAGTTTAGTGCAAGGTAAGTCTTTTCGTTCGGTTCCGAAGCCTAAGCCTGATCCTGAGCCTAAGTCTAAGCCTTTGCAAAAATGGTAGTGTCGGTTTCAAGGTTGGTGATCCTCGAGGAAGTTTATTTTGCTCTACGATTCTGGCGATAAATCTGGGGGTACTGTATCTTACTTTATCATATATTACAGAAGTTCCGCGCCAACCAAACAATGCTTATTGGACGTGATCCTACTGTGGAAGTTGAATACCAAGCTGCTCTTTAGAACATGATGATCTAATAAATTTAATAAATTTTTATATATTATTATTTATGCTTGCCTATTTACCTACACGATTATGCGTGAATATCATACACAGAAAAATCTCGACAAGTGAGTGCATATATGGACATAATGTCAGTCACATGGAGAGTTCATTTAAATTCGGTATAAACTCATGAGGGCCGCCCAGCCCTCATGGTTTATTTATGAATATTGTGTTCTAAAATAGATGTAATACAAAAAACATCAAGTAGCCATAACCCTTTATCAGTAAGACAAAAGGCAAGAATGAGTATTTCTCCAAAGCTCACCAACATCTGTTAATTGAGAAACATACAAACACTCCAGTGTAAGCAAGCATGCAAAAGTAACAAAGAAACTAATGATGAAATAAATATTATGTACATATTCCTACGGCATACTTGGCACACTTACATCGGATTCGAATATGTTCCGCAAATAAGTTATAGCTCACATTGTTATAGCTTAGACGTTAGTTCTGATAAAGAGTCTGTATGTAAAACGTGGGATGCTCAACATCCGAACAGTTAAAGAGAAATACCGGCGGGTTTTTGAAACGCATCGTGGACGGCTGAATTCTTACGTATTTAATTTAACTTTGCTCGAATTTAGCTCGAGTTTTATTCTAATTTATGCTAATTTGCATAAGATACATAAGAATGCTGGTGCAGCCGATGTGTTTCAAAAACCAGACGGTATTTCGGTGCGAAAGAAAACTACTCTCCGTCTATGTCTTCGTTATAATTGCCAAGAATCCGGGTTTGAAGCTGAACTTAACGCGAAATACGGACCAGTTTTTGAAGCGCGTCTGAAGTACTTGCATTCCTATGCATTTATGCAAAGTGGGATCTAATTGGGGTCTAGAGTTTTTATTCTAATTTAGCTCATTTGTATATGCTGCACGAGAAAACAGGTGTACGCAATGCGTTTCAAAAACCGGCCAGTATTTCGCTTTAAGCATGTCAGTCTGCTTATCCAGCCACCTACAGTTTTGTTTTCGGTTAATTGTGAGGGTATTTGTTTTGCAAACTCGGAATGACAACTTGCTGAAAGTAATTCACGAATTCGGCCTTCAGTTCATCAACCTAATGCTTCTGTCGCACGCATGCCGCATGCTACAGATAGCGCATGGTTCAAAAAAGGCTGCGTTCTAGACAACAACACAGCTGTGAAGTTGTTGAGCAAGTTTGGCTAGAGGACGTAGTATGGTAATAGATCCTTTCACGATGCCTAGTAAAAAATTGCCTTTTCAGCGCAAAGCGCTAGTCTAATTTTTATTGATTGAATTTTTCTACCTTCTCCGTTTTCACTTTTCATACTGGTGGTGCCTTTGCTACTCGTAAATCTAACATATCTATTATTTCGACAAGAGCACAGTTATCGATTGGTTTAGACATTTATATAAACATTTATTGATTGATTTCGATGATTATTCCTCTATTGATTAAACGAGATGGTGCCCTGTCCGAGAGCGGCCACAAAACTGGAAGTCACATAGGGATCGCGACCGATGAGGAACGTCTGGTTGGCGTGAAAGTTCTGCAAATAAATTCGTTTCATTTAAAGAATAAAGATTCATTACTTTTCAGATACATAAATGTTATTCGTCAAATGGTTATTGGGATTGCTGTATTGTTGCGGTGCTGTGGGCCATTAAAACTCAGTAAAAGACTAGAAATACTTGAAATGTATTAATATACTGATACCGTACCACTCGTACAGGTCCTCCGGCGACAGCACATTTCTTCGGCGTCACGTCCTCAATGCGAACTTGCTGGAAAGAAGCAAAGGATTACAGCACTGAATTCGCATTATTTAACGTGAGATTTAGATATACGTGCCCTTTTCTATTATTAGCGGTAGTAAACTTACCATACTCATAATGTGCAATGCTAGAAAGATGAATACGAGGCTTGTTTAGAACAAAATCGTAAACCTTTCCTCTACTAATAACTTAGAAAAATCTTACTTCCCTGAGACACTTGCTCTCAACAAAGATCGCGTCCCAAATTGTGATCAGTCCAGCGACGACTATTGTTGCCTTACGCTCGATCTAGAAGTTCAAGAGTGCATTCAATATATTTAGATATTTCCTCACAATATATTTAGATATTTATTATTACTCCTGAAGCGGACGCCCAGGTCCCAAGAGCTTGGTGTCGATCTCGGAAGGCCTAGGCCCCAATATATTGGTGTCGATCTCGGGAGGCTTAGGCCCCAAGAACTTGGTGTCGATCCATCTGAACTTGTGTCCATGAAGATCCCGATAAAGGGTCGTCTATGAAGACATTTTTCCAACATGTTGAAAAGCAAGGTCTGCAAAATGAACGAATTTGCCATTCAAATCCGTACAGACCTTCTCCACAACAAGATACTTGTCGGTCATTCCTCGAAATTTGTCCTGCACTTCCTGGTTGAAGAGCCTTTGCACGTCTTCCTAAAATAAGTGGTGGAGTTTACGTCAATTTTAACTCATTGTCAGGGTTACGGAGATACTGTACGTGTTTTTCTTGAGTTTTGTATTGTTCTGGAAAGAATTATGGGTTTCAAAGCAAGCCATGTACGTGACTAGAAGGCGGAGTTAGTTAAAGCGAAATACCGGCCGGCTTTTGAAACGCATTGTGGACATCTTCATTTTATGCAACATATGCAAATTATGCATAAATTAGCATAAAAACTAGACCCCAATTCGACCCCAATTAGCATAAATTGCATAAATGCATAAAAACGCAGCTGTTCACGATGCGTTTCAAAAACTGGCAGGTGTTTCGGTTTAACGACGTTGATGAGCAAGAATGATCAACGTCCCTACCCTGTTCGCGTCAGTCTCACGGTCGTCGTGCTCAACAAGGCCTCCCTCGCGGGTCTTCGTCACTTGAGCATTGACGACAAAAGTGAGCGCGAGCGAGAGTGCGAATAGGCAAACGTACTTCATTCTGAAACCGTACACTTCAATTTGCTTCCAATATTCTAAACTTATCGAGAATTACATGGTTGCAAACTGAAAAGTCTAACCCAAAATGGAATTGTATCAACACTGCTTTACACTATGCTATGCACTATCCATAATTCCTCAACGTTTATTACAACTTCTGGCTAAAAAAAGATAAACGATAAAGAGAACCAGGTTGTATAACTTCAGGCAGCCACTGCAAATATGATGTGGCAAAAACTTCACAAAAACACATGCAAAGGCACTTCAGTATGTGTAAAAGGCATACTATATTCATGGTCAAGATTATTGGCGTATTTATACAGTTTCTGAAGACGCGGAACGACTTCCACTCCATGGGAAAGTATGTGTTTCTCATCCGATCGCCTGCAAATCAATTTTGAGGGAAAAATAAAAATGATAACGCTTTTGTTTCGTTCTGCAGAAATCCGGAGCAAAGTTGACGACGAGTTTCAGATGACAAGTTGCTTTCATGTAAATAAAGAAATATCATTTATTACGAACATAAAATGTCGCACAAGTTTTGTCAAGGAAATACCAAATCGATAAATATAAAAGGAGAAAATGCAATTCTAACTAACTTAAAATGAAAGCACAAAAACAAAACATAATTTACAGGAATAGGCCTGGGCTACTCTCGATCATCATGCTTGATTACACAGTAAGATTGTTGATTTAAGCATATGCATATGCATTTGCCGCCAAGTGATTTCACGCTGCAAAATCCGTAGTTTTCTTTCATTTAATCAATATAACGAATTATAAATGTGGAGAGTGTAAAAATAAAATAAAATAAAATAAAAAGGGACTAATGCATCGAATTACGTGAATTCCGTGTCTATTGAACGTGTCTAGAACCTAGTTCCCTCGTTGTCTTGCTGCACAATTCCACGCTTGGTTCCTAGCTTTTTGATCTGCAATTAAAAATATTAAAACAGGTAGCTATTTAAATTTAAGAGGTTTTTATTTTAGAATTTATTGATATATTTATATTTATATTTTACAAATTTTAGTATTTTTTTTATAAAATTTATAAAAGTTTTATAAAAGTGATTTCTTAATTTTTTCTGAAGCTTTATGGAACTCTTAGAACTTAGAAGAGACCAACCTAATGAGTAAGCTTTATGACGACATTGTTCAGCTGTAGCTTAGAAGAGTACCTAACTAATTGGCGTGAATCCAAATTAGGTGACAAACCGGCTGTTACACCGCTTTGAAAAGAAAGCGGTGTAACATCCGGGTTTTTTTCTTTTCAAAGCGGTGTAACATCCGGTTTGTCACCTAATTTGGATTTCCATACCGACGATACGGCCGAGTTTTCCCTATTGTTCAGAAATTTTCTATTTATTTTATCACTTGTTAATTGTACCTTTGAAGGGAACAAACAACTCTTTACGTATATAAACCCTTTACATAAAAACATAATTCTTGCTAATTGTAACACGTCAGCGTAGCGATTATTTCTGAAATTTATTTAATTTTTACCTGAAACGGTCAAAAATCTATGTGATAAAAGCCGGTAAAATAATCATAAAAACGTCTGCGTTCGCAAAAGAATAGGGAAACGTGGGAAACTCAATTTTAGATGAATAAAGAAAAAACAAAAGAATGAAAAGAACATTTATTGCAATTCTATGGGACCTATGGACGTTTGCTTCATATAAGACGAGACGAGTGGGGATGGATTATCAGCTCGCATTTGGCTATTAATCTTTGTACATTCTGTTTAAAGAGGTATAGCATCCGACTTTTGAAGCATATGCTTCATTCCTATATTTTGTACGCAAATTATAGAGTAATACAGCGCCCAGACTACGTATCAAAAAACGGCTGTTTTACCACTTTAAAGGATCGCAGTCACTACAAAATCGTCATTTTTCTTCGAGTTTACTTGTATTTAGTAAAGAATAGAGACAAATACTTTACCATTACCGAATAATTTGAATTCCAACTCAGGGAGTGAACAAGTAGAAAAGTAGTTCTACTTAACTACCGCAGGATCACGAAACGTGTTCATACAGCTGCTTCCCGATCGGGAGTATGCAAATTATTTCGGCAAATATCTGCATATTATATCTTTACATATACCGCAAGGGTCTGCAGGCATATCACTACACGTTTCATAATCCCGCGGTAGCTAAGTAGAACTACTTTTCTACTTGTTCACCCCCTGAGTTGGAATTCAATTTATTCGGTTTTGGTAAAGTATTTTTCTTTATTCTTTACTAAATTCAAGTAAACTCGAAGAAAAATGATGATTTTGGAGTGACCGCGATCCTTTAATACGTAGTTCTGTACATTTGCATGATTGAGTTATGCTTAGTCCTTAGTACAATAAAGTAATACATCCATCTACCCATCATTTACATTGTTTCAGCAAGAAGAACAAAAAATTTTTCTGCATTTTTTACCCTTTATTGTGCACCCCTTGAATGACTAGCTTCTCTCTTTTAGCTACATAACGTCCTCTTTTTGAAACGTAAACGTCTACTTCATACGAAGTTCAGTTATCCAAAATTCGGTACAAAAACCGGCCGTTATGCTTTAAATTTAAGTCCGTATGGAAGAAACGAGACACAGTCTAACCTAACCATGGTGATATATAGTAGTAATGTAACGTAGATGCACAACTTTTTGTCTGAACATATAACCCAGTGAATGCAATTTTCGCATTTTTCACCGTTCGCTACGTTTCAACCTATATATATTTACTTTTCATAGCGCTCATTGGCGATTCAATGTTTTTATCACTGGGTAACAATATAATAATTATTGTGTAAACTTGCAATATATTGGTCAAGGGTTGCTGAATACCGCGTTCAAGTTTATGCCTTGTGCCTCAGTGGCCGCTCTGTAGCACTAACAGTGTCCCGTTTGTTAGCACTCTACGAGTAGCTGATTCGCGTGAGGCGTCTCTTTCGCTCACCTCCGCTAGGACGCTGGGATCAGGCTCCCAGAGTTCGTGCATACTGCCACTGACAAGCATGCACACGACATGCGCTTGTAAGGCATCAGTGTATGTTTGTGCCTTTTATAAACAAGCTCTCAATAAACATCTAGCAGACAGCCTCTCTCCCTTAATCTCTCTCTAACAACTGAAGCCGTATTCACCAACACACAGGCCCTCCCTAGTCTCACGAGCGCTCTGAATCTCGTCTGCTCTCGCACTCTCTACGCACTCGCTAGCTCCATGGGAATAATAATTATTATATTTTCCCGCAATTGGACCAAGTGTCACCAAAGAGCCTTAGGAAAAGAAGTCGTTACAATGAAACATTTAGAATGAAGCTTGTACTCCTTACCGCAACCGTGCTGCTCTCCATCGTCTCCGGTAAAGAGGTCGGACCAAAGGTTCTCGCAGTTTCTGCCGATATCAATCTTGATGCGCATACCCAAGATAAGAAACTTCTGGTTGTCGACGCTACTCTTGATATCCTGCCTGGTGTTAAGGACAACATTCTTGAATTTGAGGGTGAACTCGACTTGAATGCACTACCCGAACCCGTGCAGCCTGTCCCGGGAGGCATTACGCCCATGAAGGACCTTGATGCACCGGAACATGCTGTGAGTTTTCTGTTTGTTGACGCATTTGCTTATTTATTGAAACTCTGGAAAAGCGGACTTCTCCATATGTTAAAATAACAGTCAGGCTCTGTCAGAAATTGGCCTTGAACCAAAAACGCACGTCTACATTTGTTTGGGTTTGAGTGAGCTTGAACGCAGCTTGAACTCACTCAAACGCAAAGAAATGTTTTTGGCATAGGCGAAAATACAGTAGTAGCCTACTATAAAAGAGCCTATAAATTTATGAATGTCCCAGAAAAAAATGAATTTATTTGTAGTAGCACCGCAATTTTGACGTCGTCTGTAGTTATTAATATATCAGGTTATCAGATTTTCATATTTTAGGCTCGCATTATCAAAGCCTTCAACGAGCAAGCTCAGGACACCTTTGCCACAAAGTACAGCAATTATCTCATCGTTGATAAGGTAATTGTGTATTAATTTGAACAAAAATCAATACGAAGGTAGACCTCTTGAACGTATCTGTCCTGAAAATCTTGAATGTACATTTTTTATTATAACTTTTCATAATCCAGGTTCTCTCTGGCTCCGTGCAGATCGTTGCTGGACGCAATTTCTTCTACAAAGCACGTCTGGTAGAGAGCAATTGCAAGAGAACGGTAAGAAATTACATTTAAAGTTCTTACAAGTGGCAATTAGGTGAAGTCGGCTCCTAATGCATCTCCCAGACATATTTACCTAACTTTACATCTGAGACAAGACCCACTTTCTTGTGTTTATTTCGCGACCAGACTCTTCAGAAAATTTCTTGTAGACGGGTAATAAGGATAAAACAGACATATGTTGATGGTAAATCTTACAATTAGTGAAAACCAAATGAGAAAGTGTATGCCATTTAGCAACATAGCTCAGGCTTTTTTAATGCGTTTTGAGGCTTTTTATACGAGCCTTTCCTCAACCTTTCATAACATCAACTGTGTATGCGTAGATTGATGCAAGGCTTGTAACTTCGTACAAACTCTTCTAATATTTAGAAGCAAATTACCGCCGATGCCGATTTGTCGGGATGTGCTCCCGCCGGTACCAAGCTCGCCGTTGTAAGTTGATTGGAACTATATGCCTTTTCTGTCAAACCCTACCTATCTAGCTTCACGCCCATACGGGGCCCTCGCCCATACGGGTATGTGATTGAAAGATTTGGCGGTGGGTGGCGGCAGCGTAGTGGTTAACGCAGTGGACCGGCAATCCAAAGACGCTGGGTTCGATTCCCGCTCGTCCAATACCCCAATTTTTCGATCACAGTCAGCATTTATCTAGCTGCAATGTGTGATCATATTGCGGTGCATAGTGTTCCTAATTGCTTTCTGCCACTCGCCAACCATGAATTCTTTGTGCAGGAATTTATTCACCACTCCGATTCCCTCGGGGAAATATTCCCTGGGGACAAGGAATAGCATTCTAATGTGAGACGCGTAGAGGAAAAGATGGGGAATTGAGTGGTGAATATGGCCTCTGTTGTACGGGATATTATGAATAAGTATGAAGGTTGGGTTGCGGTGCAGGTGTCTTTGAGCTCTGCTCACTAACGAAAGTGACGTGGCATTGTATCGGTAGTAGCTATCATCAGATGACACTGATTGAATGCTAATGCTAATCAGTTCACATAAGTACTCTTGGTAACGTACTTTAGGAATTCGAGGTCGACATCTACCAGAATACCTTTGGATTTGTTGATATCAAACGACAACAATACAATGTGCTGCAATACTAAACAATAAAAATAAATATTTTCCAAATTGTATAGTTTTTATCGATCACAAGCTATATGTTGTATTCTTTCTTAGCCGACGGTCTAGTCTGCTTACGGTAGACATAGCACTCGCCTCCTGTACATCCGTCCCATTGTAACTTGAAAACCAATTATTTATTATTTTAATAAACTGGATATGTCAAGTTTGCGTGAGTTGTTGCGGTAGAGGTAACATACAGCCCTAACCATAAGGAACACGCCGAAAAGACTAATGATTTCCACAAGCCTAAGCCTAAGCCTAGGCCTAAGCCTAAGCCTAAGCCTAAGCCTAAGCCTAAGCCTAAGCCTAAGCCTAAGCCTAAGCTAAAGACTAATAGTAAGAAAAATGCTGTTTGTTCAAAAAAACTGTTCAAACTTTTTAGTTTCATTTTTGGACAAATGTTACTTAATATCATGCACCAGGCATTTTTTTTAAATGAATTTCAGCTTATCTTTGTTTGATATTTTAGTTACCTTCTGTAACAAACACTTCTGACTTTTCACGCATATTTTTGTAATCAGTTTTCAAAAATAGGTCACACTGACCCTGTTTTTTTACACCCAAATGTGTTCAAAAATCTGTCAAGCCATATTGCTTTTATAATGAGGTACGTAGATTTGGAAGAGCGACATTTTTGTAGCAAATGTGCCGCAAAAGCATACTTCAATTTTTGGTGTTCTTCACTTTATTCTCTAAAATCCACGCTCAATTAGATAAGTAGAATTAGAGAAATTCGATAATCAGACAGTTTTTGAAAGTAAAAACCTTTTAGAATGCCTCCCAAGACACTTGGAATTATTCTGGTTTTACTGGTGTTTGCCGAGCTGGGTGAAAGTTATTTTAAGAATCGAACCAAGATTGCACCAGGCTCCAAGATCCTCCTGGACGACCCGGACACGGAGGAAAACAGGGTAATTTTGTTTTCAAAGCGGTGTAACAGCCGGTTTATCACCTAATTTGGATTCAGTTCGAAAACCAAACTTTATATCGTTTCGGGGGCAACGTAACCAATTGCTGCAGTACACATAACATAGATGTCCTTACAAGGACTGCTATTATAAGGTTTGCGCATGTGCATACAACATATGGGAATGAAACTGTCCAACATATGTTTTCAAAAACAGGTGATTATACCGCTTTAAACTAGAGGCAAATATTTAGGAAGACGTCCAATATGTCTACAATCAAATTGACCAAACTAACACTAGTCTTACGGATAACTACATGATTGTGGACAGGGTAATTTTTGTTATGTAAAAAGTAGCACTTTTTCGTATATTACCTGAAATCCTGTAAAGTTATCGGGAAAACTTTTTTTACGTGGCACTGAGAAAACGTCGATGAAAATTACGCTTAGGAATGTAGGTCAATATCCGTTTCAAAAAATCGCCGGTATTGTACCTTCTTTGGGAAATTTGCATATGATACGAATATCCTATGTATCCTAGTTAATTTGGTGCCGGCAGTTTCGGACGGTTCCAAAAATTTGCATAGGATCCATAGGAAATTCGTATTGTATGCAAATTTCCCAGCTTAGGCACAATACGGCTTTAAAACGAATACGTATCTGCATACATAAGTTGAAATTTTCTCCATTGAGCCTGAGATTTGACACGGTTCAAAGCAACGCGTTTACTATGGAAAACGCGAACTTTATAATCCATTACCGGTTTCTGGTTTTCGAAAAACTGGCGAATTACCGGCCGGTTTTTAAAACACATCGACCAGAATTCTTATGTAGTCTATGCAAAGGAAATTAGCATAAACACCTAAGAATTCAGATGTCCGCGATGCGTTTCAAAAACCGTTCAGTATTTCACTTTAAGGTTCACTATGCGATAGGACCAGTAGTTGATGGAAAATACCAACTCCGTGATAGCGCTCGCACGCTTCCCGAAACAGGGCGCTCCATCGCATTATTCGCAAGCTTAATCGAGAGCACCTGTAAAAGAAAGGTAAGCGAAGCATCGATAGGGACATTAATTTTCTCTCCTCTAGCTCTCTATGTCTCTCTCTTCTCTCTCTTCTCTCCTCTCTCTCTGCTCTCTCATCCCCCTCTTCTGTCTCGCTCTCTCCATCTGCTTTTTCTCTTCTCTTCTTTCCTAGTCTCTCTCTCTCTCTTTCTCTCTCTCTCTCTCTCTCTCTCTCTCTCTCTCTCTTTTTCTCCCCGGGGGAACCATTTTGTGACCGGCTACCGACCTTTGGTTTGCCTCAAAGATGTGAACACAAAGTATTAACTGTAGGACATGCAAGCCACCGATGTGGACCTGAAGAAGTGCAAACCAATCGACACCCCGCTCACCGTTGTAAGTTATATTTCAATAGGTGTCAGACTTCAGAAAATAATAAAATTTCAGCACATTTCCTATGAAATAACGCCGATTTTTGAAACTCATAATGCATAACTTCATTACTATAAAATTATGCTAATTGTAAGTGAGTTCGAAGCTCGAATTAAGCTTCAGCACAGTACAATTACTATTGCTTCAACAATGTTGAAACTTATCGTTTTACTGTTCCCAAAAAATTCCCAAAAAAAAAGGCAAAATTTTCTGATTGTTAATTAGAAATTTTTTACTTTGTTAGGCATCTAATAATTAATTCTCATGTATTTTTCATTTAGACATATTCGTTGACACTTTTCAAGCCGGCCAAGGAAAATCCACTTCAAGCGTTTGGAATCAGGCGCCAACGCCTTGACGTGTACAACAATTACCATGGGAAACCAAGGACGCCTATATTAAGTTTGATTTAATAAACATTTTTGTGATGAGTTTGTTGTTTCACAGTACGTTCTACTTTTGCAATACATGAGCAACCGCACGGCCGATAAAACGGTCGGTTTTTGAAAAATATGTTAGATAACTGCGTATCTAAAAAGTATCTAAAAGGATAAATATGGCGAGTGTCTAACATCTATCAATCTAACTTATGTATAAAATCTAAGCGGGGTCGTGTGGTTTTTTTTTATTAATTTTTTCTTTTCCTTTGCATATGATACTCCTTGGCAATGCAGCTACTCAACATATGTCCTAAACCCGATGGTTGTTTGGCTCTAAACAAAGTTAAACCTTGTTACACCGAAATTCAGTCGGTGTGCATCGGTAGCTTGTAGCTTCAGAGGCCGTATTCACCAACACGCAGGAAGCCCTCCCTGGCCTTTCCAGGGAGTTAAAGCGCAATGCTAGCTAGCCCCTTTGGAAAATTTGCATATGATAAGCAAATCCTATGTATCCTATGCTAATTTTGTACGATTGTTTACGGCAATCGTACAAAATTAGCATAGGATACATAGGATTTGCTTATCATATGCAAATTTTCCAAAGGGGCTGGAATTTCGCTTTAAAGAGTGCGTAGAAAGAAGAGATTCAGAACGCATGTGAGCCTGGGAGAGCTCCCTGGGTGGCATCAGAAGGGGAAATGTTGATTATGTGCACCTGGTCGGACAAACACTGGAACTCATGCCAGTTTCCTGCTATGTTTATTATATGGATATTACATTTTACTCAGATTTTTCATTTTAAAGAGTCATTGAAACAAGAAGGGTATATCGATTTATATAGAAAAATGGACCGATCATTTTCCAAAGTCCCGACCATTTAATTAAAAGCCCTAGTTCATTTATTGCTTTTATAATGTGCTTTTATAAGCTCGTATTGCATTGACCTGACCCAATTTTATGGTGAACTTGACATGTGTTAAAGACAGTGAAAATTACGGAATACTCATCGAAAAAGTTTTTCTATTCCAATATTTCCCGGAATCGTATAACAACCGATTTTTGAGTATTCTGGATCACCGCATTCCTAAGTGTTCTGCTAGACAGAGCTGAATTCTTTGTTTAAACTGGATGCTATACCGCTTTACGAAAGTATTTTCAGGATGAAGTTGCCAGTATTTGTGCTACTGGTGCTTCAGTTATCCAATGCTTATCTAAATCGGACGAGTATCCCAGCCGATGGTTTAGTTATACTTGACGACCCAGATGCTGACGATACTCATAAGGTTCATGAGTTTTTTTCTTTTTTCCGGATTGTTCTCGTTGTTCGCTAGTATAACATAACATTTATTAAAAGATAAAGAAAAAGTGTACTGGGTTATATGAACCGAATCCGCAGAAACGGTGCACCGGGGTCTCGTTTAGTTCTGAAGCCGGACGAACTGGCCTTTAAACTTCCCCGAGGCCAATTTTCTCGGGAATCCGATTTATCTCCGCTTATTACGACAACAAATGTATCGCGCAAGCTTTGTCAATATAAGGCCATTATCATCAAAGAATAAATAAATAATAATACAAAGAAAACAGAGCGCAAAAAAAACTAAAACACCTGGCATAATTGTTGCAACAAATTTACAGGAATAAAGAAGGAGTTCGCTCAACCATAATGAAGTTCTATGTAAAAAGCAATAGCTCTGAACGTTTCTAGTTACCCTAGGTCTAGGTATAATTATTTTGACACGTATTCCCCAACTAATTACTACCCAGGTACATGATGCTTTCTGGAGATTTCCAAGTACTTTAAAGCGAATTACCGACCGGTTTTTGAAACACATCGAGTAGAACACATCATTCTTATGCAGCTTACGCAAATTAACATAGATTTGAAAAAAATCGAGCTAAGTTCAAGCAAATTAGCATAAATACGTAATAATTCAGTTGTTGCTTTTCAAAAACTGGCAGGTATTTCGCTTTAAAAAGTCAGGCCCATTTCAATATAACCTTATTTTTTTTATTTCTCCATCTTATTTCCCCTCACGAATGTAGTGGAAAAAAATAAATATCCAAATTTATGACGTTTAGTTCCAAAATACGTTTACAGCAAAACGCTAGTTTTTTTAGCCTACTTGTAAACCCCTTTCTTGAGCATTTATCTTTCCCAACTTCCCTGCACCCCCATCACAGAACTCTAAAGCCTACGTGTCGTAATCGCAAAGTACGTAAGATAAGCAAGCGAGAAAAATACGAATGAATACAATTGAAAAATAAAATAAAAACTTTCAGGACCGAATCCAGAAGATGTTTAATCGAAAAGCACAGGACGAGTACAGTTGGACGGAGAACTATTTAGTGGTTGACCGGGTAACACCTTGTATTTTAGTTTACGAAAAAGTGGTACCCGGGTAATTCTCGGAGAATAACTTCGCTTTCCGAGATTGGCCGCCGGTAGGTTCTTAGGTGTTGCTAGTTTGCTACTACGTTCTTGGACGCGCCGAGCGGGCGTAGCTAGCCGCGCTTTCGTGAACCCGTGCGAAGTTATCCGCGTCCGCGTTCCTCCCGTATCCGCGTTCCTCCCGTAGCGGATGGGTGCGCGGTGCAAGGATAACGGACACACGGTGCGGTGAGTTACGGCGCAACGCAGCAACGCAAATCCGTGCATCCATAGCAAAGCTATCGATTGCGCGCCTCAGGCTCAGAGTATTACGAGCGCACTATGTCCGTAAGCTTACATTGTCATACATCGACTGATTTTGGCTACTAGATTTTTGATGAACCACAAATTTTCTCAACAACTTTTTATTAATTTTGAAAAATAAATAAATATGATGATTTACAACTAATCATATCCTTAATTGTGCCTTTTAGGTCATTCTGGCAATGCTGAAAAAAATCGTCCCAACGGACTTTGTATACATCAAGGGAATTGCGGATATCGGACAACTTTACAATTACACATCAATTTTCTTGGAGAGCAATTGCAAGAGGACGGTAATAGTCACAATTTATTAATTTTACTTTAGAATTAATATTATTTATAGTTCAAAAAGGGTCGACCTATAAGACATTTCAATAATAATACGAATAAGAATACAACACAACTTGTCAACAAGCCCCTAATACTACGGCAGAAACTTCGCCCGGTGCGCGACCTACACTGGGGCACCCACTGGGGAAAATCCATTTTTTGCAGGTCGTGCACCGGTCAAAATTTCACGTTGAAATACGAGTTAGGTATTTCGGTACTGGCTTCGGATATAGCAAATGCTGCATTTTCACGGTAAAATCGGCATGCACGTGTTATTGTCGCGTTGCCTGACACTGAGGGGGCTGGTCTAAGATTTGTGGCCACACTGAGGAAACTCCGCGCTAACGCGGCGGCTCCATGGAGGTACTAGGGCGGCTTCGCGCATTTTTCGGGACAAGACAGACTCCCTAGAAATTTGTGCGCTGCACCGCTGGGGCGCTGGGGTGTACCCTCTTCTTTTGCAACCGCGCTGTCGCCATAGGCCCGCGGCGATGGTGCGAAATTTCGCGTTGAAAAGACTTGACGCCAAGTTCGATTCCTGCCATGTCCATCATGTCACAAAATGTACACCCCCACGATACTATTCCTTCGGAGCCAGCGTAACTGGTTAAAAACCTATAATTGAAATAATGTTTCAGGCCATGAAACCCGCTGACGTGGACCTTAAAAAATGCCAACCAATTGATTCTCCGCTTACAGTTGTAAGTTTAATTTTTTTACATCCATGTTTAAACAATTCGCTGTTGTTTAATGGCTGTATAATCCTAATAGTCATTAAGTTCCTTGTTGTTCTCGACCATAAAGCGGTAAAACAACCGGGTTTGCAACTTTTATATTGTGGCGGTATCCTGCCGAGTTTTTGTATCGCTCTAGACAACAATGCTGTAATTGAAAGTAAAAAAAAAAACAATAAATGCGAAATTTCAGAATACCAAATTTCAAATGGTTTTTAAGCGAAATAAAGGCCGGTTTCTGAAATACATCTAGTACATCAGCATTATATGCAGCCTATGCAAATGAACATAAATTATAATAAAAAATCGCGCTAAATTCGAGCAAATTGGCATAACTTCGTAGAAATTCAGTTATCCACGATGCGTTTCAGAAACCGGCCGGTATTTCGCTTTAATAATATAATAAAGGTAATAATATAATAATTTGTCATCTGGAACTCGTCGCCTACTGCTCAGGACCTCTGCGGAACATGTCATAAGCAAACATTGAATCTGTATCTTCACCCTTGAATAAAGGTGCACGCTCTTGAAGCGTAAAAGAATTTAATTTAAGGTTTGTTGATTACATAAATAAAATATGATCAAAAGGCAAGTTCCTAATTTAGATTTACGAAGTGGCGGTTCTGGAGTCGGCACCAAAAAGTCACTATCCGGCGATAAAAGTTGAACACGAATTCACGGATATCATTAGTCAATAAAACAAACATAATATTAATAATGCTACGACAATAAAGCTATAAAGCTGACATGAAGATATTTGCAATTGTACCCGTTTTTGTTATTGGTGCGGCGCATCGCAGGCAAATGAAAAACTTGACGCTGCCCTAAAGCAGTGTAAGACCGTTTTTTTTTGAAAGTATGGTAGATAGACAAGTGCATGCCTGTATATTTATGTATGTAGTAAAGGGAGCTCGAATTGTGCTCGACCTGGCCTTTCAAAAATCGATGTTATACCGCTTTGTATACTTTGTAAGTGCGACTACCTATATTCTATGCCCTCCGTCTACTGCACCGAGAGATTGAATATCATGAACACTAAGCTGATATGCTTTCCTTCTGCAGGCAGGCGATATTGGCTGTTTGCATGAAGGCGCTTTCCAACAAAATTATAATTTAAAGGTGTCACTCTCCCACAAATAAATAATGAAAAGAGCAATACTTGACAGAAGAGAAAGAGTTCGGATTGATAAAGCATCAAGAACAGGAAGCGTATTTTCTTTGAGTCACAGGTACCAGAATGTCCAGAATGTAATTTTTCGTGTGTTTCTAGATTAGATGAAAAATGCTAGGAATCACGTTATCTGGTTCTGTGTTTATCTCTAACGAGCTATGTTTTGACGTATTGTCACCCATATGTAAACTAATTGCTTATTTTTATGGTCAATCATTGGCTAATTGTAAGTAGAGAAAGTTTGTGAGACTCACTTAGGGGCTTATTCAAGTACTAATCATTTATTTTATTTAGAAAAATGAAGGTATTACTTGTTGCACTGGTGTTTATAGCAACAGTTCTGTGTGAGGAAACCACTGTGCAAAATGAGCCAGCTGAAGTGAAGATCGCCGACCCAAATACTGATGAGCATAAGGTATTTTTTCTGGAAAACCTTGCAATTTTTTTCGCAACTCGTTTCGCAATATTCAATATTTTTAGATATTTATTATGCTCATTAAAAGAGCGCAACGCCGTGCTAGTATACTAGTATCATACTAGTGCTAGTACTAGTGCTTACGAAACTATTGCGAACCATCGCATCTTTTTTATCGCTATGAATTTTTCTTTCAGACCCGTATCCAAGAAGCATTCAACAACGACGCGCAAGCTCAGTCACAGTATGCCGGGTTTCCCGGGTATCTGGTTTTGTCAACGGTAAGCAACATTAAATAAATGGGTAAATGAGTACAAAGCTCGGAAACAAATTTACCTGGAGAGAGAGAGAGAGAGAGAATGATAGAGAGTGAGAGAGAGTGAGAGCGAGAGAGCGAAACACTAATTGATTTGACTAATTGTATTTATGTTTAAAAAGGAAATGTGTTGAAAAAAATATGTTCCATAGCATTGGCAATGGCGCGGCAAACTTTTTTTGGGTGATTTCAGCTTCAGGTTGAAATTATGACGATCCCAAAAGAAGGAAGCTGAACTATGGTGCCGCCGACTACCTATATACACGTAAATACGGTTTAATTACCCAAGTTTGAGGTAGCATTTAGCCCAGAACCATAAGGTCCAAATCTAGGTTTTCAACGGCACTGAACAGTCCCATAATGGGCTCCGCTCATTCAAATACGCAGCGGAATTCCGCGAGAGCGATTGCCTGAAAGAGGTAAGTTTTAGAGAAATAATACATTGTTCGTTAGGGTCAGGCCCATTTCAAATGACCCCTATTTTTGATGATTCCATCTGATTCTCCATGTCAAGTATAGTAGGATGCAATAATTTTCTAATTTTCAAGCGCAAAAATCACTCATTATTCAGCAATTTAACGTGAGCAGTCATACACAGCTATCCATCGCAGTTGGCACGCCCATTCGCGCTGATTCGCCGATATCGCAATTGCCACGCCCAATAGAGCATATTGCCCAATCAGCGCGAAGGGGCGTGACAAATGCGGTAAATAGTTGGGTATGACTGGCAGGGGTAAATTGCTGAATACTGCGTGAATTTTGCGCTTGAAAATTAGAAAAATATTGCATCCTACTATATTTGACATGGAGAATCAGATGGAATCATCAAAAATAGGGGTATTTTGAAATGGGCCTGACCCTTTAAATAATTAATTGGCCTCTCAGTAAACAAAGCGTAACGGTAGCTAAGTGTTTTCATAATGTTCTTCACAGAGCCGCACAGATTAAATTGCTAAAATTTCATACACACTGAAACAGTCTCTCTCCCTAGACTTTGTTAAATGCCGGCAGTGTACTTTCCTGGGGCTGACCTCATCATCACTGATGAAACATTTGCTTCAGAAGACCGAGTTGAAGGATGTGAACTACAAAAACTGCAACGTCGTCAAGGTTTCAGAAACACATCATCGTGTTGTCCGTGCGGTATGTATGCAGTCAATGCAGTGATTTTTTGTACCGAATGTAGGAGAGGCAAAAACACGCAGCATTAAAAAGCGGTCGAGAAGTAATTAGTTGCCTAAATTTATTAAATAATTAAAAAGGTACTTGTTTATGAAGGAAAAGGTGGCGTGGCTCAGTTACCGGTCGTTGATTCGATTCCGGCCAAGTACCCCTCACCTCACCCGAGCAAACGTGTAAAAGTTGTTAACAGGGTTAACCTGGCGGATATAATCCGGTTCTCGGGGACAATTGGTGTGCGGAAAGTTTAAAGGCCGGTTCGCTCGGCTTCAGAAATGATCCGCACCCCGGTGCACTGTTTCTGCGGATCCGGTTGATATATAACTAACTGTAACCGGATACACTTTATGTATCTTTACATGATTATGAAAACTTTCCTTTCAGACATATCGCGTGCAGTTGTTCGAGTCTTCTGAAGAACCCAATAAATTCTTTGTCAACTCTCTCGGAGCGGTATCAAATATCAAACAGTTCAACATTGGAAGCTTGCCGCCAAAATTCTTTGCGGAATTCATCCGTCAGTACCTTGAGGATGATGAGTAAAGGGAATAAAACAAGAATAAATCATTTGTAGCTATTGATTTATTGATTATATTTTTGAAAAAAAAGAAAAGAAAACTCAATAAAATACCACATGTAACAGACAATTAAAAGAACACAGTAATCTGGGGTTCTATTTTACCGTTTTATTTTTTGCTGCACTACTCGTTTGTTACGGGTTTTGCGATGAGTTACTGGCGCAAAATATGGAAGTGTGTGATAAAGTCTTTTGTCCAAGTCCAGTGACCGTATGCACGAGCAGTGGGAGTCTCCCCGGTTGGGAGAATTTGCCTCTGCGTGTCTCTGATTCGTGTGATCCCTCTCTTTCCCTCACTTCCCACTGGGAGCTGGGAGCATATTCCCGGTGTTCGTGCATATGATATGGCCACTGGTGGATATTGCAATTTCTGTAAAAAAAATTATAGTGACTTTGCGTTTATCTTATTGAACCACTCAAAAACAATTTCAATGTTTTTCAACGACGAGCAAAAAGTAAAATCTCCAATATTTTTGCGCACACAAAGTGTTTTAGTATTCAGTTAAAAAAATTTGCAGATAGAATGAAAAATTCCTTTTTAGGAAGCACCCAGCCGAAGTTTTCGTATATAAACAATAGAAAACTTTGCCGCGGAAAACTATGATAGTTTGTTTGAAGATCTTGATTATGATAACATTCAATTTACTTTGTACATACTAACAATAGGCGCCTTCCTGAAGTTCCAAGTGTCTATGTTTTATTGTTAGTTGTAAGATTGTTTATCCTATGAATCTTAATATGTGATCAATAATTCAGTAAAAAAGGATTTCAGGGTCTCGAGGCGGACTTAGTTTTCACAGTTAGCTATGGATCTATCGCTACCTCAGCGTCTACTCCTAATAATAGGCTTCATCCAGTCGTTGGAATCCCTACGCCTGCCAACACCGATCCAAAACCCAAGCCGACTCGATCATATGGTTTGATATCAAATAAGCATTTTTTACGGATACAGACAATTAAGAAGGACACTGTAAACCAGTGATCTTGAAAAAAAAATAAGCAAAATGAAAATTCGACTGTATTGGTAGATATCCTAGATACCACACTTTTACTTTGTGTAGTTTCTTTCATCGTTCTCCCCTCTTTCTTCTCTCCCTCTCTCCTCCCTTCTCTCTCTCTCTCTCTCTCGCTCTCTCTCTTTCTCTCTCTCTGTCTCTCCTTCTCCTCTCTTTCTCTCTCTCTCTTTTTCTCTCACTTCTTTCTCTTTCTCTTTCTTTTTCTTACTCTGTCTCTATTACTCTGCCTGTTCCTCGGCATCCAGTAGCATTTGCTTGTTTCAGGGAAGAATTCAATACTGGTTTAATCGAAATGGTCAGGGCGCATTCAAAGCCGTCCCCAGATATTTTCTCGTCGACCGTGTAAGTAATTAGAATACAACTGTTTCTCTTTCTTTCATTTTTAAAGCGAAACACCGGCCGGTTTTTGGAACGCATCGAGTGCACATGCATTCTTATGCATCTTTTTCAAATGTGCATAACTGGAATAAAAAAAAAGTACATAAGGATAGTAGCATAAGAATGAGTTTCAAAAACCGTCAGGTATTTCGATTTAACTAGGAGCGACAATTTAGGTAATGGCTGGCAGCCAAGACATAAAAAACGGAACAATTCGGTACCAATACGATGCGAATTTGGTGGAAAGTACATGTCCTAGACCGGTCAGCTTTTGTGCTTCTTTGGTCCATCACAGTCCGACAGACTTCATCACCATCACATAAACGAATTGATTGGAGACAATGTAAAACATCTTTTGGATCACTCATGACCAAGCTAAAAGAAGAAATGAAGAGAACTGACTGGAAAAAGTCACCCTTTAGCGATTGTTAAACAAGGTTTGTGTAGTATAGGTCTCTTGCAGAAGCTAGTTGGAGAGCATCCATGGCCCCAACCCCAACCAATGGTCTAGCGATATTCAGCTCACAATATTTCCTGTTGCCCCAGGCACTAATTTACTCCCGGTTTAGATAACGCACTGGGCCTGACTGGAACAGGTCACAAACCCGTTAACTATTCGTTAAAAAATGTTTCCAGAAAAGTATAGATGGGACTCTTGCAGAAGCTTAGTTGGAGAGCATCGGTTGCCGCAAAACAATGCATATCCAAGCTAAAAGATATCCAGCTTACATTTATTTATTTCATGTTACCCAGGCACTAATTTACTTCCGGTTTAGATAACACATTGGGCCGCAATTAACCACTGGAACTGTAAACCGATTCCAGGACGACTGCATGTAGTGAGTTATTGTGTTCTAAAAGATAAATCAGCATCACTCACATTTGAATTTTGGGGCTAGGCGCAGCCTAGCCCTTTTTGGTTCTTCTCCGGGGGTTTCCCGGACCTGGGAGCACTCATTAATTAATAGCACAAAAAGTACTAGACCAAATGGGCTCTAATTTGGCAAATCTACTCTTCTAATGTTCCTCTACAACCCTGCAAAAACTCAGCCAGAAAAAATCATTTTGAAGAGAAGTTATTAAAAAAACGACTGACGTATTATGTGGATTTTTTTTTTTTTTTTTTTTTTTTCTGTCCTTCCTTCCTCAATTTTCGTGGGCATCAAAGGCACATTTTTGAACTGGTCTTCATTATAGTATATCAGGGGGCGGGATTCTAGCAAAGCCATTAGAATTTTAAAATATTGATTTCTAATTATCGATTTATTGATTTTTATGCTAATTTTGGTAATTTTTAGTACATTTTCGGCCCTAGCGCGCTTCTGAATGAAAATTTTGCGCCCAAACTTCTGCATTAGATAACTGAAGTGTTGCTGAGAATATTTCTCTCTCACGGCATCTTTCCCCGATATCGATTTCTTAGACTTTTGGGGCCTCGAACATTGCACCTTCGCAGTTTTGTGCGCACAGCCGAAGCCCCGCCCCTTTTGCCTCATACCAGATGGGTTCATACCTCATAGTTTACGCGGACAGTGCGCAGTACATTATAAAATAAAGCATTTTCCATGGAAAACAACTTCTATATAATATAAATTCTTTTATATTTTTGTTTATTTTTTCACATGTTCAAGCTGGTAGCCTGGGATCCCCCTTTTTCTTTTGACTTTTGACAATGCGTGTGCTTTTGCTGAAGTGTAGGTGAATAGGGAAATATTGAATGCGGAAAGATATTATATCAATATCGAGTGTATATTATATCAATATCGAGTGTTTTATTTAGCACTCATTGGAATTTGGGTTATCAGGACGCTAGCAAAAGTTCATTAATGAGAAGTTGGAAATTCCAAGGCTTTAAAGTTGCAAAATATTGTTTTTTTTTATTATATACCGGTCGCCTAACTCCTCCAGAGGCCTGAGGTGACCTTTACTTACAAAAACAACATGCCTTGTAGTACATTGGCAAAGCGTTTGGCTACAGAGCTGGAGGTCGTGCGTTCGGTTTCGGCCAAAGCCGAACGTTTTGCGTTCAACATTTAGCTTTTTTGATTGGCACACTATCAGTGCCGTTTACATAATCATTGATCTTTTGTGAATTATAAAAGGAGATAGAGCCCACTACTGTGTCTCACTTAGTACTGAAGTTTCTCATTCAGAAATTTCTCAAATAATACTTCATGAATAAAGCTACATAATCCAATGTTTAACCTTCAGTTGTCCCTAATTAACTATATAATTCCTGTGAGCTTTCACGACCCAGTAGCTGAATGGCGCAACTGGTAGAGCAGAAGGATTGTTAGTTATGGAATGATAGTTCGTTCGGGCTCTATTGTATATTGTATTGTAGAATTACCGTCTCATGGAAATCTAGGCGTCCCAAGGAGCCAACCGTCCCACTCATGGGACAACCGTCCCATGAGTGTGACAACGTCCCGTTAAAGGAACAACTGTCCCAAGGGAATCTAGCCGTCCCATGGACCTCCCAACCGTCCCATAGACTTCCAAACCGTCCCATGAAAATTTGACCTCCCATGGCCCTTTCAAAGTCCCAGAGCCCTCTCAACCTCAACAGACTCAATACTTTATTCTTTTTTTTCCATTGCCAAAAAAGTTGTTATGTAGTAATGTTTGAGTGAGGTAACATCCATTCTGGCACCATGGGACGGTCAGATTTCCATGGTACGGTTGTCCATGGGACGGTAATTGTACAATAAATAGAACACAAGTTCGCGCATCGACGAGCTTTTTGCAACAACGGATACTCGAGGCTCACGAAAAATGCAACTCCTAATTCATTCTCCTAATTCCTAATTCATAAAAAAATTGAGCGCCTTAGGGTAAAACAGTTTAGTGAAGTCATCAATTTATGACAAATTTGGGTTTCACGCATAAATAGTCCATGTTATGCAGCGTATAGGGGTATAGTATAGGTTAGTAGTTTTTAAGAGTTTTTGAATTTTTTTAAGTTAGTAGGTTAGTAGTTTTTGAAGACAGCGTATAAGGGGTATAGGATGGTTAGTAGTTTTTTTTTAAAGTTTTTTTTTAGTGAAGACAGCGTTTTTTTTTTTTTCGAACAGTTTAAATTTTTTCCAGTCAAATGCATATTTGCGGAACAGCGATCGAATTGTAGGAAAGAATTAGAAGTTAAAGTTTATTTATTCTCCACTCATACTAACAATAATTTGTTTCATTAGGATTTCTTGTTTATTGGAAGCCCACTAACACCTCCCTAATGACCATAATCTTTCTAAAGGATTTTTATTAATAAAGAATTATCTTTCGATAAAACTAAAGACATTGAACACCTAGTGTTCTCCAACTGCTTTAACCAACGAAGAATGATAAGTTGCAGAATTGACCCTCACAATCAGTGTATAATGCATATTTAATTGTGTGAGTTAATTATTTATATGCCGTAATGAACATTCAATTTGTTCGGCGTTAGGCCTGATATTTTCCAAATATCTCTAAAAAGAGGAAAATTATTTTATCGTGAAAAAGTGCTCTGTTTTAGGTAGGTGTTTTTGGCTCTTCTCGCCATCATTACAATGAAGTACTTAGCTAATTATCAGAAAATTTAGCGGCGACAAAAAGAGACCAATTCGGTTGTGGGCTGCATCTACAAAAAGTGAAAAATTCATTATGTTAATATTTAACTATTTTATGAAAATGACCAGTCGGTCTCTTCCGACTGCAAGAATCGGCCTTCGGCCGATTGTTACCCTACTACTTAAATTTCCTATGATACTATGATTCTTTACTTTTATTTGCTAATTATTTATTTATATCCAACGGGGACCAAAAATTGCGGCGCTCCATTTGTCTGCTGGTTCACGTAAACTTTTGAAATGTATTGCGAACTATGGAAGTATACATAAAGAGAATTGAGCAAGTGGACAATTTAAAGAAGGAAGTGTAATTTTTTGAAGCTGTACGGTACTACTCCTTTTGTGGCATACCAATATATAAATGCCTATTGTCAGTCTCACATAACAATGTAGATCACAACACGACAAATACGTAACATATCTGAAAAGGGTCTCGCTTAGTGAAATATATTTCATAGATCATTTTCATTCGCATAGTTTGTTTTCTATTCACTGAACAGACATGTTTTTATTTAACTTCTACACCTGTGTGACTGCTCAAATAGTAGCCTCCAAGTTTGAGTAGTGCTAAAAACTATACGTCTATCGTTACACTTTTCTCCAGCCGCAATTTTTGGCTCCCCGTTGGATAGAAATAAATAATTAGCAAATAAAAGTAAAGAATCATAGTATCATAGGAAATTTAAGTAGTAGGGTAACAATCGGCCGAAGGCCGATTCTTGCAGTCGGAAGAGACCGACTGGTCATTTTCATAAAATAGTTAAATATTAACATAATGAATTTTTCACTTTTTGTAGATGCAGCCCACAACCGAATTGGTCTCTTTTTGTCGCCGCTAAATTTTCTGATAATTAGCTAAGTACTTCATTGTAATGATGGCGAGAAGAGCCAAAAACACCTACCTAAAACAGAGCACTTTTTCACGATAAATGGATTTTTGTTTTGACACCGAACAGCGAACTGTGAGTCGAATGTCGAGTAGGCATAGTTCCAAGTTCCAAGTGCATATCAATGAACTCCAATTGATTATGGCTTGAGCAGAAAGCGAATATACCATCTACGTTTTTCTTCAGATATATCACCTGGATTTGCTCGAAGTACCAGGCAATCCCACGAAAAATCGTGTCCTTTCGCACTCAATGGAACTTTATAAATAATTGAGAGTTCGATCTTGATATAAATTATCTTTTTTTTACCATTTTCGTAAAACACACACACACGCATACATGCACGTACACACACACACCACACGCACACACACACATACACACACACGCGCGCGCGCGTGCGCGCACACACAAAGACAATTACAAATTGCGTTGGCTGCAATAAGGTAGCGCTGTTTTGTGGTGGTGGATTTTAACTCACGCATAACCAGAAGAGAGCCAACTTCCATGATAAAATTCTTGCACTTTGTTCTTCAAAAATTGTATTCCCACGGCAACCAAACAACGTGCGTCTCGTTTTATAAAATAAATCATCGTGCAAATTGTGCAAAAAATAAATAATGGGGTCAAAACGGTGACAATTTTGTATAAAAGTCACATACGGTTTCTTACATTGTAGCTACTTTTCTTCTGACTTCATGACGGCAAAAACTCCCGCACGCAAAAACATTAGCCCGTATTCTCGCACCATTTTGGGAAAGGCATTTTGGTAGGCCATTGCCAAACCCCTCTGGTATGTCTACCAGATTGGAAATGGGACAGGCCTACCAGCGGTAGGCTCTGGGCGTGGTAGCCCCTCTGGTAGGCCTAATACATGCAACAGCCCTCCCAATCCGCTACCAATTGGGAAACCGCGACACGCGACGCGCCTCCTGCCAGTACACCAGAATTAGCGCTTTTTCTCCCACTGGTAGGTCATTCCGAATTGGGAGGCCTACCAGTGACGCGAGAATACGGACTAATACTACCAACCTGTAGTGTTCAATCTAACCTTCGTAAGTAGTTCACATTAGCTGTACCACTTTATACTCCAACAAGCCATGCCCCTTTTTGCAAGTCTCATCTGCAATAGCACGTCTTATTGCAAGAAGTTTGCACAACATCTGCAGAAAAGAAGAAGTTCAAGCAAAGACATTTATTCAGTTTGGTACCTTCCTTTTACACTGATTATTCGACAGAGGAATTTCCCAACTTCTTCTTTTCTACAATATCTATACATTGCTCTATTTCATCGTCTATGGTTCTGCGCGTAAATCTAATGAATGTTCAAGCTTATCCAATGCTTTCCAGATGAATACTCTCCTTGGTATGCTTGCGCTCGTCGCCGTTGCGACTGCCGTCATAATTGAAGGGCCAAACCCACCAGTATACGGAGATTTCACTGAAATTGACGAGCCCGACATTGAAATGCACAGGGTTCGTTATAAATAATAATGACTCTCTTATCACATTGATTCCCTGACGGTTTTCTGCAAGCGTTAACCTTTAAAGGGATCGGTTTACCTTAAATAGTGTCTGTTTTTTTTTGTTTTCTTTATTTTCTATAAAGGATAATAAAAATTTGGAATAAAAAAAAGTAGTGTTCTATTTCAATACTCACGAAGATATTGGGTGATAAAGTGGTGGATTGATCGGTCCGGAATGCAAAAAGGGTACTTGTCCTGCTTTTAGGACAATTACCCTTTTTGCACTATTTAAAGTGAACCGATCCCTTTAACCCAGCGAATGAAAAACTCTGAACGTGGCCCAGATTTGGTAACCCATTCCGAAACATAGGTCGAATATACCTCCGGAGGACAATAGAGCTTTAGTTGACTAGGTCAGAGCAGACCACATGGCTCTGCTCTGTTCCCCGGAGAGTTCCTTTTGAAAATAACCCTGTTTGGTCTTATTAATGAAGTATATTTTCGAAAATAAACGCAGATTCTGATCTAACTTGTAGGATTCTTTCTACGATTTCTTTCACTTTGATTCATTGACAGTGGTAGTTTTCAGGCCAGAGCACAGCTGGCTTTCAACGATGTTGCGCAGAGCACATTCGGTCATTACTTCAATTACTTAGTCGTTGATAAGGTAAGCCGTTAGTAACATTCAGTAATAAAGCGGAGCTTCGTATTCTTAGTTTGGAATGCTGAAGGAAAGAAGCTGTGACCGGTTTCGCAAAAACTTAACGCTGGGGTAGGTTACATGCGTCTCCTGTTTAGCGTGTTCTCTCGGCGCCTGTAACCTACCAAGCGTTAAATTTTTGTGAAAACGGCCTCTGCTTTAAACGCTTAAATGAGGAGGCGCACGAGATCTAAGTGTACGATTTATTGCTTCTTATCGATAGATGACGGCATTTGCTTCCAAGAAAGATGCCTTACGAAGCAAAAGCTTTTAATTAGAAGGAATAAATCAGAATAATGCTCAAATTTTTATCTAAATTCTTGACCGTAGCCTGGCTTACTGCTTAAGACATCCAAAACATCCAAAAACATCTGGTGACATCTCGGACATACAGAAACATCTGAAAACATCCCGGACATCTGTAAACATCCCGTACATCCAAAATACTCTGACATCCAGTAGTAATTCAAAATAGAAGTCATTTTTGGACATGAACTGCATTAATAATAAGACACTTTTTTACGGAGAGCATTTGGTGACGAGGTAGGCGTAGGCTAGTGATAGTTTTTCCTGGTCGGAAACTTTCCATTTTCTTGCGATATGTCAGATAACGCGCCTCGAGCAGCTTCGACGGTCACACCAAACGGTTAACTTTAGGTAATGGTGCACTTTCTCGCATAATTAAACGACAGTGTAATAACATCTGCCCTGGTCAGCAATGGTCGACCACGCACCATACCTTTACGAAAAGCAGACAATAACCCGAATTACCTCTTCACGAACCAAACAAATAAAAATAACAAGAATGATCATCATCCACGCATTGAAACATGGCCAGATGTCACGGATGTTTTTTGGATGTGCTGGGTGTCTTGGATGTCTAGGGATGTTTTGGATGTCACGGATGTTTGTGGATGTCAGAGATGTTTTTGGATGTTTTAGATGTCTTAAGCAGTAAGCCCCGTAGCCTTTGTAATTGTGTGTGTCCCGAGGGTATATGGGAGACTCAAAATAAGAAAATATGGGTGCAACTATAGCTAGATACCCTCGGGACACATACAATAAGAGCCAGACCAGCCAGATACCCTCGGAACACAAAGGCTACGGTCAAGAATTTAGATAAAATCCTGAGCATTATACTGATTTATTCCTTCTAATTAAAGGTTTTGCTTCGTAAGGCATGTTTATTGGAAGCAAATGCCATCATCTATCGATAATAATAAAGAAATGGTACACTTAGATCTCGTGCGCCTCCTCCTTTAATCGATATCTCAGGGACAAAGAGGGTTTACTGTAAGAAGAAACTTTCTCAGTTTAAGGAAGTTTTACATAGTAGAATGCATTTATTAACAAGCTTTTTCCTTGCAGATCATCAAAGGCGAAATGCGACGCATTGCTGGTCAAATATTCCGTTATGAAGCACACTTAGTTGAAAGCGTTTGCGACCGTTCGGTACGCTTTGTGGCAATATTTGTGTTAAGCTTGGCGTTTAGGTTAGCGGAAACGCCCTCGCACCCTCGACCTACTTCGGCTTAGGCATAGGCGTAGGTACAACAAACGGACAAACACTAAACTCACACGAATAATTATAAGGAACCATACGAAGGAGGATTTTCGCGTTGTAGCAGTGGGCTATCTGCACCGACTACGAATACTCCAACACAGACAGAACCATCAACAGTTTAAAGCGAAAACCTGCCGGTTTTTGAAACACATCGAGTACACCAGCATTCTTATGCGGCTTATGCTAATGAACATAAATAGAATAAAAAACTCGAGCTAAATTCGAGCAAATTAGCATAAATTCGTAGGAATTTAGTCCACGGTGCGTTTCAAAAACCGGTTGGTAACCGGTTAATTCAAATCCTAAAAGAATGTTCCAATCACTGAAAAATCTAGACTTCAACTTCAAGTTTTTATATTGTTTAGAAATTTATGTACTTTGATATTAACCTGGAAAAGTGCCCACCGGCCGGTACCAAGCTGTCAGTGGTAAGTCTTACAAAACATGAAATAAATTAGCTCACTAAGACCCGCAAGATTCTTTCTACATCCATGCCAAAGGCTCCAGTAAAATAGGTTTAAAAAACATTGGCCCTTGAATGTAAGTGTATGTTTTTTTCTGACATCTACTTTGTATGAATAAAAAATTATGTCATATAGAGGACATGTCAGGGAGACGTTTGAACGCAGTCACGATATTTTCGCACTTTTTATTTGATTTTCATTAAATATAGGAAGTTATGAAAAAAATTCAGTATCAATACCAAGTTTCAGAAAAAGAAACTCGGTGAGAGATTTCGCTGAGAATGGGGGTTACTCGACTACAGTATAAACGCAATTGTCCGACCATGGATCATGGGTTCATTATAATATTATGAATACCCTGCAGTTTGCCCCGGGGTATGCTGAAACTGCAGGGTATTCATTCTTGGTACAACCCGGGCAATTGCTTTCATTCACAATATATTGTTATCCAGTAACTCCCATTCTCAGTGAGTTATCTCCCTGAGTTCGTCTCTCTTTAACTTCATATTGGTATCATATTTTCCCTCACACCTTCCTATATTAAATTAAAATCAAATAAAAATGACGAATTTATCGTGACTGCCTTCCTTTAACAGGAAGCGATTCCGAAATTCGTACTTTCAGATTTACAATGTCGAAGTTTTCGTTTTCGGTCATCAGGCAACTATAAGTCAATCCTACTCTTTGTCTCTATAAATAACAACAAATAAAGTCTTTCTTCGCGTCAGATGTTCTGCGTCCACGTCCTCCAAAAATACAGAAACAGTATCATTTCTAACCTATTGTAGGATACATCACAGGAAAGTGAAAACCCCATATCGCCCCGATTATTTTCGTAAAAACCTCGATATGGCTACGATCATTTCCCAAACCAACGGTATGACCCCGATTATTTTCCAGAAAACCCCGATATAACCCCGATCAAGAACGGATTTGATCGGGCCATATCGGGGTTTTTTTCCCATGATACGTCTCAGCATATGCAATGATAAAAAAGTCATGTACTTCGAAGAATCATCAATAAATCTATATTTTCTTTAGCGATATTCGAGGGTTTTGTGCTCCCGAAAATATTGAGCAGAAACCCTCCCCATACACAGCTGGCCAAAGATGAGTTACTGTATTTCCACTCAGGATCCATTTATTGATTTGTTGACATTTTTCTCTTATTGCTCTGCCGGTTTTTGAAAGAATAATAAAGATTATGTACAAAAATTCCACGTAATGTAATGTTGATGATATGCCTTGTTCAACACATTTTTTTAAATTATTTTATTGGACATTGGACTAGAGCTAACGTTTAGAAACTCGAAGCTCTATCAAAATCTTCAAAATTCTGCTATAACTGTCAGACGCGCACATGACTTAGACGGGTAACAGGTCTTCTGCCTCAGAATCCACAACGTCAAAAATAAGTCGTCGTGCAAACTTCATCGTAACGCCAAATTAATGATGCAAATGAAGTTCAATGCTGATGAGAGACGCGCATTTACCTTATCGGGCAACGGGCCATCTGCTTCAGAATCTACGACGTCAAAAATAAGTCGTCGTGCAAACTTCATCGTAACGCCAAAGTAATGATGCAAATGAAGTTCAATGATGATGTCCGACGCTCATTTAACTTAGACGGGCAACGGGCCTTCTGCTTCAGAATCTACGACGTCAAAAATAAGTTGACGTGCAAACTTCATCGTAGAGCAGAAGTAACGAGGAAGATCGATTTCACTGCTGAAGTGAAGCGTGCATCAGAGGCAGATTGTCAATAATGCTTCGGTTTCAGAATCGGTGAGGTCAAAACTAAGTCAACTTGCAAATTTTATCGTAGCGCAAAAGTAACGGTGCAAACGAAGTTCCAATTTAAAGCATAGTGAACGGTGGCCGAGCTAACGTTTAGAAATCCGAAGCTCTATCAAAATCTTCAAAATTCAACTATAACTGTCAGACGCGCCCTTGACTTAGACGGGTAACAGGTCTTCTGCTTCAGAATCTATGACCTCAAAAATAAGCCGACGTGACTTCATCGTAACGCTAAAGCAAGAGCGGAAATGAAGTCCAATGCTGATGAGAGACGCGCATTTGTTCTAGACGACCAACACGCCTTCTGCTTCAGAATCTGCGACGTCATTCGACGTGCAAAATGCTGATGCAAACGAAGAGCAATGCTGACATCAGGCGTGCACTGGACGCAGAAAAAGTGTAACAATGCGCCAAAAGATAAGATACGTAAAAGCTAAAATAAAGGATAACACGTTAGAGCGAGGCGCGCGCGCAGCTCGCACCGAGTAGCTCACGCATAACCAGAAGAGAGCGAACTTCCATGATAAAATTCTTGCACTTTGTTCTTCAAAAATTGTATTCCCACGGCAACCAAACAACGTGCGTCTCGTTTTATAAAATAAATCATCATGCAAATTGTGCAAAAATAAATAATGGGGTCAAAACGGTGACAATTTTGTATAAAAGTCACATACGGTTTCTTACAATGCAGTTACTTTTCTTCGTTCACGACTATAGCAAAATTCCGGCATGCAAAATATTATTACAAACCCTAGAAGAGTGTTAAACCTTCGTAAGTAGCTCACCATAGCTGAACCACTTTATACTCTAACAAGCTATGCACCTTTTTGAAAATCTCATCTCACGTCTTATGAACAAGTGTGTACAATATCTATACATTGCTCTATTTTTCATCCTCTACTCGCAAATCTAACGAATGTTCAAGCTTATCCAATGTTTTCCAGATGAATACTCTCCTTGGTATGCTTATGCTCATCGCGGTCGCGACTGCTGACGTAATTGTCGGGCCAAACCCACCCGAAGTCGGAAATTTCACTGAAATTGAGGAGCCCGACATTGCAATGCACAGGGTTCGTTATAAAAGAATCTCTTATCACATTAAAAGGTGACGGATTCCCTGACGGTCTGATGTAAGCGTTAACCTTTAACCTACCGAATGAAAAACTCCAAATGTGGGAGAGAATTCCGAAACACAGGTCGAATATACCTCCGGAGGAAAGAGCTTTACTTGAGTAGGCCAGAGCATACCACATGGCTCTTTTCCCGGGAGAGTTCCTTTTGAAAAAAACACTGTTAGGTATTCCATAAATTTTGACTTTGATCGGAAAAATGGAGTATTGGACGAGCGGGAATCGAACCAGCGTCTTTGAATTACCGGTCCACTGCGTTAACCACTACGCTACCGCCACCCACCACCAAATGTTTCAATCACATAGGTATTATTAATAAAGTGTATTTTCGAAAATAAACGCAGATTCTGATCTAAGGATTCTTTCTACGATTTCTTTGAGTTTGATCCATTGTCAGTGGTAATATGCACCTTTGCAGGCCATGGCACAGTTAGCTTTCAACGAGGTCGCGCAGAGCACATTCGGTCATTACTTCAACTATTTGGTAGTTGATAAGGTAAGCCGTTAGCGGAGCTTCGTAGTCTTAGTTTGGAACGCTGAAGGACAGATCCTGCTTTAACAGCTTAATCGATTCGATTTTTTCAGGGACAATCAGGGGCTTACTGTATGTAGAAACTGTCTCAATTCAAATAAGTTTCACATAGTAGAATGTTTTTCTAAACAAGCTTTTTCTTTGCAGATCATCAAAGCCGAATCCCGACTCACTTCTGGTCAAAATTTCCGTTATGAGGCACACTTGGTTGAAAGCGTTTGCGACCGTTCAGTAAGCTATGTGGCAATATTTGTGTTAAGCTTGGCGTTAGGTTAGCGGAAACGCCCTCGTATACCCTGAATCTAGTTAGGCCTATGCTTAGGCTTAGGCTTAGGGACCACAAACGGTACAAACAATAAACTCACACGAATAATGAAAACCATACAAATGAGGATTTTCTTTGTAGCAGTGAGCTATCTGCACAGACTATGAACACTCTAACACAGACATAACCATCAACAGTTTAAAGCGAAATACCGGCCGGTTTTTGAAACACATCGAGTACACCAGCATCCTTACGCGGCTTATGCAAATGAACTTAAATTAGAATAAAATATCGAGCTAAATTCGAGCAAATTAGCATAAATTCGTAAGAATTCAATTGTCCACGATGCGTCTCAAAAACCGGCTGGTATTTCGCTTTAAAGCCAAGTTCAATTCAAATAAATCCTAAAAGAATGTTCCAATCACTGAAAAATCTAGACTTCAACTTCAAGTTTTTAAATTGTTTAGCAATTTATGTACATTTACGAGATTAACTTGGAAAAGTGCGCACCGGCCGGTACCAAGCTGTCAGTGGTAAGTCTTACACAACATGAAATAAATTAGCCCGATAAGACCCGCGAGACTTTCTACATACATGCCAAAAGCTCATAAAAATAGGTTTAAGAAAATTGGCCCTTGAATGTATGGTACGTGTATGTTTTTTTCTGACATCTACATTGTATAACAACAAAAATAATTTCATATAGAGGACATTTTAGGGACACGTTTGTTAACAGGAAGCGATTCCAAATTCGTACTTTCAGATTTACAATGTCGAAGTTTTCCTTTTCCTGAGACATCAGACAACTATAAGTCAATCCTACTCTTTGTCTCTATAAATAACAACAAATAAAGTCTTTCTGCGCGTCAGATGTTTTGCGTTCACGTAATCAAAAAATACAGAAACAGTATCATTTCTAACCTATTGTAAGATACATCAAAGGAAAGTGGAAACGAAAAAAAACCTCGATATGGCCCCGATCATTTCCCAACACCCCGGTATGGCCCCGATTACTTCCAGAAAACCTGTCGGGGTTTCTGTTTCCCATGATACGCGTTAGCATATGCAATAATAAAAAGGCCATGCACTTCGCATAATCAATAAATCAATAGTTTGCTCCTTGGTCAAGAAGAAAATCGATTTTCTTTAACTATATTCTGGAGGTTCTACAGATAATTGTTACAGATAATTGTTTACGGACCTCCGGGGGGTGACAAGAATAATCAAGTTATATGTAAAAAAAAGTTCCACGTAATGTGATGTTTTTTCAACACGTTTTTTTTTAATTCTTTTAATCGACATTGGAAAAAGGGTCTTACTACACATAATTGTTTACAAACATGGTAGAGGGTCTCAAAAGTTAATATAATTGTGTACAAACACGGTACAGGGTCTCAAGAGTTAATTTCCTGTATGAGGTAGACTAATAGGCGAATCCTTTATTCGGATTTTTAGCGTTCTTTTCTGCTTCGTAAATTTTGCAGGACAAGTCTGCCTGACAATTATTATTGCCACCGCAACGGTTGCAATTAATCGACGAGAAATAGCACTTTTCACCGTATTTTTGTGCAGCCCTTGCACATGAAATGCACAGTACATTGGATTTACAAGTTCACCACGATCTAAGTAACTGAGAGTGGACACATGATACTACGTACAATGGGAATTTTCTTGACAGACGGCATATTTTGACTGAGCCTTCTCAGGTGGTGAAGTTCAAAAAATGTGTACTTCAGTCGTGTTGCATGCATCCATGTCTTCTTTCTGCCGGTTGGAGCTCCCTCAATGTTCCTGGAGGATGATTTGTTATTAGGTGTACGTGTAGCATTCTCCTACAACTATTTATGTTCTTGTTGCTCATTTTTGTAACTCTATATTACTTTGTAACATCAATGGTTCATTCCGTTATGCGTAACTATGTTTTAACTACAACAAGGCAGGATTTTTGGTGAAATACTATTATTTGGGTTCCATTAGTGCAATTGAGTGTAAATATTTTGGAAAAATGTAACCCTTAACGTTGTAGTAACAAGATATTTTGTACCTTGACTGGTTTTACACAAGCTCGATATTGAAACGTCGGTCCAAATATCTCTTTATTAAGAATATAAGTCGGGAGTGAAGTACGAAGAGTAGATAGGGCACGGGCAGGCGCCTGAACCTGCAAATAAATATACCTTCCAAGTCCTCTTCTAATAGTAGTCTCTCTCACACAGTATCACTACTCATACCTCTTATAAATTGCATCGAAAGTATAAAATCTTTAACATTTTTAACCTTGTCAAACTCACATTTACCTGTCATACAATTCCCTGTAGAACTCCTCCATGGTCTGGCCAGGTCGTTGCTTCTCCATGAGCAACTTGCGACGATAGGTTACAGCATCTGTTTCTTGCAGTATCTCTCCTTGAGTATCCTCACAATCGACTCGAAATCCACCGAACGCGGTTCCTTTGGCGCTGTCCACGCTGTCATTGCCTCGTACGTCTCCGGTTGCGGCAGCTACATAAACACTTAAGCTTGTCTGAGTAATGTGAACTAGCAAAGCCAATTTTTCGGAACGCTGGGGCATCGACAGAGCGCCGGGAGCAGCAGTATTAGTATTAGTCGGAATAGAACTCGTAGATACCTCGGTGGGTTTTGGTGGTATGTCCCACCGGGTACGACGTGTTTCCTCTTCTGAGGACATCTCCGTGTATGTAATAAGGTAGATTGACCGCTATACATAAATACATAGATCCAATTGAAATTTGCATATCCGTAGGCTAATTATTTCCGATATCTGCTATTTGAATTTCCATTACGGGTTTGGAGAGGACTGTACCGATCTGGCGGACGAGATACGCAAGTAGTCTTAGAAGGGGTGTCTTCTGCGGTGTGATTACAAGTATGTTGGTTAGTGACGTATCAGTGTGGGACGGTGATGATGATGTACTTTTTTGCGTAGACTGCAACGTATCTGTGCGTTCACGGTTTTACCTCCTGCCATTTCCAAATTCACCCATCGCCGTACTCTAGAGCGTAATTGATTAGCGTGTCGAATCCAATCACCTCTTACGGTATGCACCGATAGGTTACGGTACCTATATTTTCCATAGTATTACCGGGAATCCAGGGAGGAGTGCTCCGGTAGTCCATGACGTAGACTAAGCAACCTCTTTCGTATGTTTGCTCCTTAGCTTTCTTATTAAAATTTCGTTTCATTCTCTCCCGATTCTGTGCCGTCATGGTAGTAAACTTTACAGACTTCGGACTCGAGGAACGAGTAGGTTTTGGCGCGGTTGGCTTCTCCTTCCATGTTAGGTCCAGAATTGTACGGACCGGTCGTCCGAACATCAGTTCTGCAGGACTGCGACCAGTCGTAGAATGAGGGGTATGCCTGTAGCTGGCCAAAAACTTTCTCAGCGCTACATCAATATTTACTTCTCTCCCCCAAGTTCTTTGGCCATCACTTTCTTGAAAGTTTGAACGACTCTTTCAGCAGCTCCATTGGACTGTGGATGATAGGGTGGAGAATAACTGACCTGTTTACCTCGATTCTTGCAGAATTCGGTGTACTCCTGGGATGTGAATTGGCGGCCATTGTCCGTAACTATCTGCTCGGGCAATCCGAAGATCGTGAAAGTTCTCCCGAGTTTAAAAATTACGTCCTTCGACGTAATCCGACTCATCCTGGTGACTTGCACCCACGTTGATTTTGCATCGACCAACGCAGACCAGTGGTAACCGTGAACTGGTCCCGCGAAATCCAAATGTAGTCGTTGCCACACTCTTTGTGGTTCTTCCGATAAGTTGGTTACCGTTTTTTGTGGGTTATTAACCTGTTCTTGACAACTTCCACAGTATTTCACCCATTCCGTGATATACTTGTCAATTTTAGGATACCACACTTTACTTCTTGCCAGTTCTTTCATCCTGTTAATTCCTGGGTGCCCTTTGTGTAGCATTTCCAATACTTGGTTCTTGGTTCCGCAAGGCCCTAGGAATTACAATTCAACCTTCTTTGAGTAAAACTCCTTCGTGACTGTGTAGTTGTTCCCGTACAGTCCACATCGCGTAAAGGTAGGGATTGTGTCGATGTATCTTCTCCGGCCATTTGTTTTCGACGTAATTTCTCACTTCACGTAAAGTGTTATCTTCCTCGGTGGCCTTTGCCACAACTTCTTATTGAAAGGAGTCCCTTGGAAATATTCTTCTTTGATCACCTTAATCTGATATTCTTCTTGTTTCAGATATTCCGAGATCTTCTCACTAGTATCAGGGTCAACCAAACGCGATAACCCGTCAGCATTTCCAAACTGTCCGGTGGGAACGTACTCCATATCAAACGAAAACTGTGCAATTTTGAGAGCCCACCTGTGCAACCTTTTCGCCGCGAGTATTGGCATTTCGGCCTTTGGCCCCAATATTTTCAGTAGTGGTTGATGATCCGTTCTCAATTTGAAGCGTAGTCCCACCAAGTACGTCTGAAACTTTTCCATTGCCCATACGATACCCAGAGCCAGAGCTTCCTTTTCAATCTGCGCGTACTTCTGTTCAGTCGGTGTCATTGCTCTGGAGGCATACTCGATGATCTGTTCTTTCCCATCAGGTAATTTGTGGTACAGTACGGCTCCTAGGCCATACTCTGGCATCAGTAGCCAGTACTACTGTCTTCGTAGGGTCAAAGTGTGTCAGGACGTCTGTTCCATGCATTCTTCTTTTTATTTCCTGAAAGGCGGTTTCCTGTTCTTCTTTCCACTCGAAGGACGCCTCTTTCCTCCGGAGTTGGTTTAACGGCCGGCAGAGATCAGCCAGGTTCGGCACGAGAGTTGAGCGCGTACAGCGAGCGTACAATTTACTGAATATTTTCCTACTTCAGATGTATCACCTGGATTGGCTTGAAGTGCCCGCTAATCCCGCAAAGTATCGTGTCATTTCACACTTAATGGAGCTTTATCAATAATTCCGGGTTCTTGATATAAAGTTTTTTTTAGCCTTCGTCTTGTTTTTTTTACCGAGAATATCTAAGAGTTTCCAGAATCCATTGCTCTAATTGTAATCATAGCTGTAATCTCGGAGTAAATCGACACTTCATTTCAAAGGTTATTGGGTAACCATACTTGGTGATTTGTGACACATGCTGTTTCACAAGTTTGCCTCAACCAGGTATCATTCACACATTATTTCTGTACCTATTTGAGTACAAAAATCATCTTCCCACGGCAACCAACAACGGTAAGTCTCGTTTTATAAAATAAATCATTATGCAAGCTGTGCAAAATAAATAATGGGGGTCAACACGAAGAAAAATTTGTATAAAAGTCACATACGGTTTCTTATAAGCTACCTTATTTCTCACAATATAACGGCAAAACCAATATCTTAGGCATCCAAAAACATCACCAACCCTGATTTTGTAGTATAATTTTATCCCCTCTTCACGTAAGCTGCACCATTTTAAAGTAAGATTGCGACCGGTTTTTGAAACAAATCTCAACTATCTGCATTCCTATATATTTGTTCAACGTGGGGCCGAATTGGGTTCGACTTTGTCTTCCAATAAATCTCATTTGTATATAATGAATGGTAATGTAGCTATTTGCACTACTCGTAGTTACTTTGCTTTTATAGCGAAATAATGGCCGGGTTTTGAACAGATATTGGACAAATGAATTCTTACGCACTTATGTTATTGCTCGAATTTAACTCAATTCTTAGTTATGTTCATTTGCATAAGCTGCATAAGAATGCTGGTGTACTCGATGTGTTTCAAAAACCGGCCGGCCGGCATTTCGCTTTTAGATCTGGGAGCCATAGACCTTTCCAGGATGAATATTCTGTTTGGTTTGCTTATGCTCGTCGCCGTCGTGGTTAGTCAGGAGTCTCGGGAGATTCCACCACCTTTCATAGTCGGAGGATACGGAGGAATTAGCGAGCCTGACACGGCAGAGCACAGGGTTCGTGATACCATTAGTTGGAACTTGGACGTAACGAAACTCAAAGGGTCATACAGTTGAAAAGTCATATGCAGTAACCTAGGTCACTTGCTTAACATAGCTTAACTTTGCACTACTATGACCCTTGGGACTCCTTTACACCAGAAAATTCCGGCTTTCCGGTGGCCGATCTGCTGGGAAGCCGATTCTCAGCAACTGTAACTCAACAACAGCTACCAAATTTGAGCAAAAATCAAGTCGTGGCATGTACAGAAACACCGACAAGATACATGATTTATTGACACAATAAAATCCATGATACTACCATTAATAACCAATGACGAAGTATACAACTGTTGGTTGCTACTGCAAATGTTCGAGCATACTCTATGAATACAATTTTCTATCCATTATACTTCACTTTTGCAATTTTTAGGCCCGAGTACAGAAAGCCTTCAACGAAGTTGCTCAGGATACTTTTGGTCATCGTTTCAACTACTTGGTGCTCGACAAGGTAAGATGTTATTAATCGCATAGGCGAACTACTTCGGGCGGCAATATTTATTTCCTAACCGATTTTTAAGCAACTAACAGGGGTCTAACTTAGAGAAATATCATTACGAACGAATAATAGTTATTACTGAAGTGTAAATAAGTGTTAATGACACTTGCATCATCAGAGAATATGAATTCTGAATTAGCAGTGAATAATAAAACTGAAGCTGACTGTCGTAAAACTGAAATCTACTTACTAACATTATATTCTACTGTTTACAGGTCATCAAGGGCGAAATGCAAGTTGTCGCTGGCCAAAATTTCCGTTACGAGGCGCGTTTCGTCGAAAGCGTTTGCGATCGCTCGGTAAGATTAAGGCGAAGTACCGGCCGGTTTTTGAAACGCACCGCGGACAACTGAATTCTTGCTAATTTGCTCGAATTTAGCTCAAGTTTTTATGCTAATTTATGTTCATTTGCATAGGCTGCATAAGAATGTTGGTGGATGCAATGTGTTTCAAGAACCGGTCGGTATTTCGCTTTAAGATTTGTGGAAGTTGTTGAATTGAGCAAAAAACTGCAAATATGTAAACTTCATTGTAATCAGTATGAAATAAAACACCGTATTTGCATAAACCAAGCCTAAGTATAAATATTATGCTGGTACCAACATTGAACTTGATCCACTGATATCGATGTATGACAAAATCGAATACTCGAATACGAAATATTGATACTATATTAAAATATTGATACTACCAGCCGTTCGAAGAGCCCTACGGGCTCTTCTCCGACTGGAGGAATCGACCTTCGGCCGATTGTTACCCTATTTAAACATTCACTCGTCTACAAAGTCATTTATGACTGGGGAAACGTATAATATGAGTCTGGATCTCCATTAGGCTACCATGCAAATTTGCCAATGAAGGTGCAAATTTGCCATTGAAGGTGCTAAGCCTCAGCCTATCATAAGCTAGCATAGCTCAACAGGTAGAGCCGTAGAGCTTTGGACTGTGAATCGATATATTGTGTGCTGCTGTGGGTTCGAATCCCGCCAGCGGCAATGATTTTGTGTATACGAAATTTTCTTTATGAACAGCTTTCGTTGTGCACATAAAAACAAACCCGTGACAAACTCTTCTCCTTTATATAATAAGATATTATTCAGCAAAATATTGACAACGTTAACTTGGAAAATTGCGCTCCGGCCGGTACCAAGCTGTCTGTGGTAAGTCTTCCTAAACATTTGAAGCAATTAACTCATTCACTTGAATGTGAAAAAAAAGTAAAAATTAGCAATTTCCCACGATAGCTTGCTACACACATTTTTTCTTCCTGTCTTCAACCTGCAATAAAATAGTTTTGTATTTAAAAACCTGAATCTTATGTGTTCATGGTAAAATATTCGCTTACCCACTGTATGTACAATTTTACCCAATGTATGTACAATTTTACCCACTGTCTGAACATTTTTACCCACTGTATGTGCAACTTTTCCCACTGTATTTACAATTTCACCCAATGTATGTACAATTTTTCGAACGCGTCTATTAACAATCAACCACTGTAGTTGTTCTTTCAGATTTACAACGTCGAAGTTTACCAACATTTCCTCGGGGAAGAGAAAACCACAAAACAATCTTACTCTATGTCTCTATAAATGACAAGTGAATAAAAAGTTTCTTTGCAACAGTTTGCCGTTTACGTTTACACCTTCAAAAGACATATCGAAACAGTGCCAGTTCTAATATAATATGTAAGGAACACGGAAACATCGTATAAACACATGCAACGATCAGAAAAAAAAAATCAGTAAAACATTGGTTAGATCGGTTTGTTTCTCCCCGTGATATGATATTGCGGAGATTTTGTGTTCCACAAGTTTGCCAACTGTTACTGTATTTCCGCCCAGCATCCATTTATTGATTAGTGTGACGTTTTTCTCTTATTGTGGTTGTTTCAATCGATCTGCGCTGTCAGTTTTAAAAAATTATCCCTTTTTTATTCAAAACATGATGAACAGATACTACGCCTTAACGTTCCATTCAACAAGCCCCTCGATGCATTATATCCTTGCCATTCTGAACCGGAGCTCTATATAGACTCTCATTGAAAATCAATAAACAAACAGATAGAAAATGTATGTTAGACGATTTAGATCAGTTGCGCATAGTATGTTAATCCTCATTGGAAGAAGGCTCAGCGAAATTGAACAACTGGAACCATTTTCGAAACCTCAAAAAAAATTCTGGTTGGTTTTAGTCCTTACAAATGCTTCCTCAGGTAGACGTACCTCTTACTTTTGCTTTTCTCTGCCCGAACAGTAAAGCGGTGTTTCTGTTTTCGATGTACTTTGTTACCATAGCTAGGCTCTGTTAGTAGGGTCGAACTTCGTACAATACATAACACAGGATACCGCATTGCCTAAACCTAACGATAAGGACTCCGCAAAGGCTAACTCAATTCCAGCGTCGTATTCCGTTGACAATTCAGCGTGTTCTTTTGGTTTGACAATACAAGCTTGTTTTCATTTTCAAATCAAAGACTTCTTTCTACGGTCATTGATGGTGTCATACGTCGAAACCCATTTCGTTGTGTTTTTGCGCTTTTATGGTTATGGTCAATGTAGACAAAAGATCGGCTTCAAAGAGACATCTCGATGTGTTTTGTTTTGTATTTCGCAAGTCCACCTTCTGGGACCATTGGTGATTAACATACGTTGGCAAATGTTAATTTATCCTCTCCTGCGTTGTTCGGCAGCCAAGCGAAATACCGGCCGGGCATCGTGGACAACTGCATTCTTGTGTATTTATGCGAAGTGGGGTCAATTAAGGTCTGTTTTTTTATGCTAAGGTATGCTCATTTGCATATGACGCACAAGAATGTCGGTGTACTCGATTTCAAAACCCGGCCGGTATTTCCCTTTAAACATAAATTGCCTTTGACGCGTATTTGAAACATTTGGAACGAGGAGCTATTCGCCAGCCGTGGACAGCCACATCAATTACGATAGCTGCAAAAAACGCCAATAATCCCGCTCCGTTGTTTGTTTCTTTTCAAAACGCTAATAAATCAGTTTGCGAAACAAATGAGTAATGAGTTCACGGACCGGTGAGAGCTTCCGCATAAAGTCGATAAAGGACCTACAGGGCTCTACACTAAGAGCAGACACGCGTTCCCTTACGTTTTCGGAAAATTGTTACCTTGAGTTTGCCTCTATGTACAACCGTCATTAATTGATGTTGTCTCATTTCATAACAGAATGGGAAATATTTTATGGCAAGTTAGTCATCTAAAGATACAACGTGAAACCCCGCGCCATCGCCGCGCCCATAGACAGTGTGCGCTGTGCGCCACAGTGGCTCCAGCGGTGCGCTAACACCACACGGCGCACACGTGGCGCACGTGCGGCGCGCCACTTCCGCCCTTGTTGCGCACCGGCCTTCCCTAGACGGGGCGCCGCAGGTGCGCCAAGTGAAATATAACACCTGTAGCGCACCCCCTAGTGGGGGTGCTCCGCGCACCTGCGGCGGCCCCTTATTTTGTGCGCGGCAATGAAGCGGAGTTTTACCAGTGTAATAACATTCCAGAATGAACACCCTCCTTGCTTTGTTGGCGCTCGTCTCCGTTGTTTCCGCTCAGGCTTTTGGAGTGCCTGGTGGATTCACTGAAATTTCCGAGCCGGACACTGCCGAGCATAGGGTTCGTGATAACGGCGATTTGAAAGTGTTTTAACTATGACATATTTACGAGTTAAAGAGCTATCGTCAGGAAACCTACTTCGTATTTTCAGGCCAGGGTTCAGAAAGCCTTCAACGAGGTCGCGCAGGGCGTATTCGGACATCGCTACAACTACTTGGTGGTCGACAAGGTAAGTTGCTATTATAAGGACTAACATCCCTTTCATAAGGGTGGCCTGTATCGTCTAGCGGTCTAGCGCACTATATCGGGTGCCCTGAAGGACATTTTCCGCTTTAATCGTCTCATTGTTTCCCAAAGGTAGAACAGGGTACCAGAGAGACTAAGACGGAAACTGGTACAAAAAAGCTCAACATACTGGTATGTTCATAAATGAGCCTTTTGCAGATCGTCAAGGCCGAGTCGCAGATTGTTGCTGGTACCAATTTCCGGTATGAGGCACACTTAGTTGAAAGCGTCTGCGATCGTGCGGTAAGCTTCGTCGAAATTTTGCATTGGATGTAGAGTTAGATGTGAGATTCGTTGCGAGGTGTTAGCTACCCGATAAGCCCAACCGTACGCACGTATGACAAAGGCATAGGCAGACATTGACCTAGCGGCTTGAACATAAATATTACAATAATTTAGCAAAATATTGGTGACATCAACTTGGAAAATTGTGCTCCGGCCGGTACCACGCTCTCAGTGGTAAGTTTTCATAAACTTGCATTCTGATATACATTGTGAATTTTTAACTTCTTGAGTTGTGGCACCTTCACTCTACTAAACTAAACAATTTGTATCTCAAACCCGATCTTTCATGCTCTTATAAGTATGCTAATTCGGCAGTCAAAAATATACCTGGATGCGCAATTATTCGAACAGAATAAACGGCTAAACACGAATAACTCGAATTAATATTTTTTTCAGGTTTACGATGCCGAAATTTACAGAACTTTCCCTGGGGAGGAGATTATTACAAAACAATCCTTGTATTCGACTTTATAAACATTTAAATAAAACATTTATCTGTGCCACGACAAGTTGCAGATTTCTGCAACCGCTTTCCAATATCATAAAAATTGCACGAGATATTGCCCTTTCGTTACTACTGTAGTTCCGCTCAGGATTCCGTCATTGGTTTATTGATCTTTCTCAGTCGTTGTTGCTTTTGGTATGTAGTTTTTGCTTCAATGTGGTCAACGAGGAACTTTAATTCGGCATCCCAACATCAGATTTCCAGAATCGTCGGAAAACTCCAATAATCCTGCTTCTTTGTTTCTTTGCAAGATGTGCTATGTTCCAAATGATTTACGTGCGCAAAGCTGTGGGAACTTCTCATAAAAGTCTTACACGGCACCATACTAAATTCAGTTCGTTGTTTCCAACGGTGTAGTTTTAATTTTGAATTTGATTATACATCCATTGTTTACCCCTTGTTTTCGCATTTCAGTATGGGGTTTTCAAGTATCCCAAAAATTCGGTGTAATTCTGTCAATACTACCGTATTTCTGCACGAAACTTGCATATATAATATGGAAAAATAAAGGGATGGGTTCACTACAAAATCACCTTTTTTTATGGTTTAGTTTGATTGTACAAAGGTAAAATTAAACAAAGATCATAAAAAAGGTTTCTTGAATTACTCCCTTGGGAAGATATCAGGTAAAAAGGGTGAGTATTGATCGATCTTCCGATAACATGAGTAAACAAGATAAACTAGGGAAGCTAAGAGATATGGCTGAAACACACTGTTTTAGCAAAATAAACTGTAGTTTTCATCGTTTATTTTACTTAAAACACAGAAAAAAACTAAAGAAAACTAGAAAAAACGGAAAGATTCATAAAAAGCAGGTCTAGACTCAGGATACTTATGCAAAAAAAAAATTTGGGCTTGAATTAGTAATATTGCTCAAACACTTACCGAACGGTCACAGACACTTTCAACCAAATGTGCTGAATATCGGTATTTGGTACTGCCGGCAACAACATGCGATTCTGCATGAAAGACCTGCTGCATGAGAGTAGTCCTGCAGCACTCGGAATAGAGCGTCTGCCATACGTTGCCAAACTGACATTGTATAATGGGGTTTCCAGGTATGCTGAAAATTTACATTATCTTGGAACTACACTTAAAGGGATGGGTTCACTAGAAAATCACCTTGTTTTTATGCTTTAGTTTGATTGCGTTTTTTTCTAGTTTTTTTTTTGCATAAGTATCCAGAGTCTAGACCTGCTTTTTATGAATGTTGCTTTTGTTCAAGCACACATATCCGTCTCATATAGAAACCAGGGTCCCATGCTCTTGTTTAATTCTACTCCAGCATGGAACTGTGGTAATACCACGCTAATTGTAAGAGATAAAGCGAAATACCGGTCGGTTTTTGAAACACATCGAGTCAGTCAGCGTCATATGCGTATGCAGCTTATGCAATTCGAGCAAGTTGGAGCAAATGTAAATAAGGATTCCGTTGTCCACGATGTGTTTCAAAAGCCGGCCGGTATTTCGCTTTAACCATATAATTCTCATTTGGAATACGTTGACTGTAAGCTTTTCTTGAAATGTGTTTGGGGCCCATACATTCACTTAACAGTATCATTTAGTACAATCTACTTGATGTCAACGTGGAAAACTGTCCTCCGTCTGACAGTTTTATTTCTCGTCTGGTGAGTCGGACATCAGTAGAGTGGGACAATAAAATATGCTATTCTCATATAGTCTTAAAGCAGTATTGCATACCTTGTACCATACTCCAGCTGTACAGCTCCATAGTTTGCGCTAGACATCACACTCTCGCCAAGTACTGTGTTCTTTTCGTTTTGCTCATTGAGAAACAAGGACGGGCACACAATCCTGTTTTTTTTTTCACGGGAAAACTTTGAGTTATTTTTGTATGACGTGTCCATTTGCTATTATTTTGATATTTTCCATCGTCTTAATTTTTGTTCAAACTATTTGTAGGCAGAAAAAACAAGGCACAAAACAGCTTTAACTTGGATAGCCTATTTTTTTCTCCAATTTTTGTTTTCAGCTGTTCCGATTCTATGCCTAACATATGAAACTTACCAGTCGAAGCGAAAACTGTATACAGAACTGTATATTGCGTCTGGGCGAACACACTTCCACTGAAATGCCTATGCCCAGTTAAACCCATTGTGTAGCTAATTGGATCGCACAGTCAATTCACTTTCACACGTTATAAATGCAAGTATTGCGCCTAGGTCGTTCGGTGAATTTAGCCACTGACGTAACCCTAGGTCTGTGCACGCTTATGTGTGTTAGTGACGATAATTTACAGAGCTCGGATACTACCTTTGTTCGATGCCCCAGCATTTCCGCTTACCTTTGCACATGCACCTTATGTCCCTTATTAGAACACTAATATTCCAAATATTCCAAATTTTTATTATTGTCGCTTATAGAAAATAAAGAAACATAAAAACAGACACTATTTAAGGTGAACCGACCACTTCGCATCGTGGACAAATGAATTTTCACGTATTTGTGCTAATAAAACGTTTGTCAATAATGCTTATAACGCATCGAACAAAAGCAATAATAAGAAAGCCATGACCTAGATATGTTATTGGTATTGGTATTAATAAAAGAACTGAAGTGTTGATCAATAGACTATATAAAGTACAACGCACGTCGACAACTATGCGGTGCTATAATAATTGCTTACACTTTTCACCATTACATCTGAATCGTATATAACAAACAATAGGAAAAATTTTTCGGACATTACGAGAAGCGGTGTTCTTGCCCACCACTCCTTCAACTCCTTTCCCCTCAACTCGGTTGGTGCGCGGCGAAAAAACCCTTTCGCCAGGCATACCTAGCGCGAGTCTGGCGAAAGTGGGGCATATCTGGCGCGAGTCTGGCGAAAAGAAAGTGTGCGGCAAGTTGTGATACACCTTTCTTTCGCCGCGCACCATCAGTTTTGCATTGGTATTGTTATAAGAACTGTTGTTCATCATCAAACTTCATTTGCAGGATGAGGGTGCTCCTATGTCTACTCCTGTGTGTCTCAGCCGTTGTTGCTGATATCGGCGGTTGGCGTGAAATTACCGAGCCAAACACTGCTGCGCATAGGGTTTGCTTCATTTGAATTCTTACGCTCTCTATTCTCTCAAATTGGACGGCTACAGTAACCTACATATATAACGAGCACGCTGGTGGAGGTCCTGGACTAAACTCCTCAACTCTATAACTGTATCAATTTTTTTTCAGGCTAGGGTCCAGAAAGCCTTCAACAAAGTGGGACAATACGTTTTTCACTCTCGGTACAACTATTTGGTGGTAAGCGAGGTATGGTTTGGAAACAGTTTTGTAGCCTTCTACTTCTGCACATAATGCGCCATAAGGCCATACAGTCACCTACTTGCCTACTATATCACACGACACCCTTGTGGCCAAGGATAAAAACGAAGTCCCGCAATCTAATATTGTTGCTACCTGGACTCGATATACATGTGTTCGTATAATCTTGCAGTAGTCTAATTAATGCAGCAGCAAAAGTAACCCTTATTCTTAAGGTGCAAAGCGCCAAAGCTCAACGTGTTTCCGGGAGAAACTATGACTATACTGCAGTCGTGTCAGAAAGCACTTGCGCAAAGACGGTAGGGTTTTAAAGCGAACAACAGGGTCTGTTTTTGAAACACATTGTATACACCAGCATTCCTATGCGGCTTATGCAAATGAACGTAAATTAGAATAAAACCCAAGCAAATTCGAGTAACTAGCATAAGTACCTAAGAAGCCAGATCTCCACGATGCGTTTCAAAAACCGGCCGCTACTTCACTTTAAGTGAAGTACTTGTGGAACGTATGCATAAAAACTGGGAGAACGCTCCCAGTCTTTCAATGAGAAGTGTGGAAGGCTCCCACTTGTATACGTGGTCATTGGTTTACAACGGAATGAACTATATTTTCCTGGAAAACTTTATGTTTCTTGAAATTCGTGCAGTGTTTAGCAAAATATCGCTGATGTCAACTTGGAAAACTGCCCTCCTGCCGATGGTGGATTCAAAGTGGTGGGTCTCTCTCTCACTCTCACCTTCTCTTTCTCTCTTCCTCTCTCTCTCTCTATTTCTAAGTTAAAGGGACGGGCCCATCAAAATAAACCCATATTTTACATGTTTTTATAATTTGTATAAAGGGGGTTTATTCTAATATATGTACACTAAATTTCGGCTAGACTTTATCCCGCTGAAATTTTTCGGTGTCGATAAACGCATAAGTATACCGTAGAGGACACACAATTGCACCCTTATTTTCTTGTCGCGTGTCCCGGGGGAATATGGCTATATAGACAGATAGTCTCCCGGGTCCCAATCAGAGCGAGGTATCCTCGGGAGACACGGTAAGGAAATAAGGGTGCAATTGTGTGTCTTCTACGGTATACTTATGCGTTTATCGACACCGAAATATTTCAGTGGGATAAAGTCTAGCCGAAATTTAGTGTACATATATTATAATAAACCCCCTTTATACAAATTATAAAAACATGCAAAATATGGGTTTATTTTGATGGGCCCGTCCCTTTAATACAATTTCTTAGCCCGTCTGAGTTCGAAAATTGAAGAATTGTCCAATTTCTTCATTGTCTAAAACAAATTTTTACTTCTGTAATCTTTATGTATCTTTATTAGACACTTAAAGAGCAATTACATAAGAGACAGTGAAAGTATTCAACAGGCTTATTGAAAACCTAAATAAATACTACTTCGTTGTGAAGCGTGGTATCTTGGGGTCACCTTTTGAGATGTGTTAATTGCATATCCTCAATAAACCTTTATAAATTACAGACGTACCTTGTGACAATCTACGAGAACTTGAAGAAAGAAGCTAAAATTACGAAGCAATTTGTAACTGCCAATCTTGGAGGCGAATAATTTTCAGAGAAATGGTCCTTGATAAACCTGACATTTAAAAAACGTTTGTATGTATACTATACGAAGCAGTGTATCGTATCCTATCATACTGAAGAAATTTTGTGTACGTAGTAAATTATAATTATTATTATTATTATTATTATAAATCACTGGCCTAAAAGTATAATATATAGTATGACTCGTACGGCAACTGAAGACAAAAAATCTCGGAAAAACACCAAATCTAATTACCTTGATTACCTTGATTACCTTGACGACTCGTATTTCAGCGTCAAGGTCGATTTGACCGTTACGAGTCCCATGTTGCTTTCCATTGTACACGATTCCTGGCGAGGCTTTGCCAGGGGATATATGGGTAACCGGTCTCCTGAGCACAACGGAATCGAATTGAATCAGCCCATCGCATAGGAGGTCTTCCTCGGGGGCGTTTGTAATTGTACGGCCTCCACTCGGTCAGCTCTCTTGTCCAGCGATTGTCAATGCGACGCATAATATGTCCTGCCCATCTGTGCTTCGAGTAGTTCACTCGATCCACGGCGTCGTGAACTTGTGTGAGTCTTCGAAGATCGGTATTCTGGAGGTTTTGTTCTCGTTTTTGGCGGAGCGTTATTCGAACCATTCTTCGTTCGATGTTTGCTTGGGTTACTCGCAGCTTCGTTCGGTTTTCTCCGTGAAGGCCCACGTATCACCAGCGTATGTGAGTGCTGGGATGACGGTAGAATTGAACAGGTTTGCCTTCAGTTTGACATCCCGTGATGCTCGGAGCACAGTTTGATGCGATGATAAGCAGCCCACCCGGCGCGTTGACGGCATAGGATTTCCGGAGCAAGCTCTTTCTGCATGTTGATTTCCCGTCCAAGGTAGACAAAGGAATCGGTTTCCGGGAGGGGGTTGCTGTGGAAGGAGACAGGATGTAGATCTGCGTGCTTTTCCGCATCAGGATATTTATACGCAGTTTTTCGGAACAGTTTTTCGGAAAAGATTTCAAACAAATATTTTGCATTTAAGTTACGAATAACTTCCCCTGCATCTCGCGTGCAGCGATATATAACATCTTGCATCGTATCCTATTTATAAAGAAAATTTGAGGGAAAGAATGAGCTGCGTTTCAGCCTTTGATCTATTGGTTTTATCCGCGCAAGAACGTCGCAATGACATGCAAATTTTCTTGTTTTCTTTCGTTGAAATAAACATTTTAGTTAAGTTTGTTATTCAAAAAGTTTTGCTTCAATTTGTCACATTCCACCGCTATGACATGTTATGTGCAGTATATGTAGTTTTCGTAAGTTATTTTTAAAGGGAATATGTAGGCCCTTTTTGAAGTTAAGCTGTGTTAATAGAATGCGCGTTCCCCATTAAGGAAACAACAAAAAAAGTTGTCAAACGTTTCCCATTTAAAAGAAAATGATTTTCAAAGTTCACCTTTTCCATAGTAAACGCGTTTACTGAAACCCTGGCTTACCCGCCAGTGTCAATGGAGCAAATTTCAAACTTTGCATGCGGATATCGGCAAATAGCAAGACTCAATAAGCAGGGCATGCAAATTCGAATTTACATATTCAGTCGTCTATTTAATGCATGTCTGGTATGGAAACGCCAGTTACGTCTTTTTTTTGCGCATTTTGACTGCATACATATTCGCTTTAAAGCGAAATGCTAGCCCCTTTGGAAAATTTGCATATGATAAGCAAATCCTATGTATCCTATGCTAATTTTGTACGATCGTCCACGGCAATCGTACAAAATTAGCATAGGATACATAGGATTTGCTTAACATATGCAAATTTTCCAAAGGGCTAGCATTTCGCTTTAATATTTGATTGACATGAAAAGTGCTAGTATAAAATAGAAAAGTAGTCGAGCGAGGTTCAAAAGTCAAAAGCGTGTAAAGACCGGCGCATGGAAAAGCTGTTATAAGCCAACAATTGTTTTCATGTTGCCGATGTTAGTGAAAATTATGTAAATAACGGCATTGTTTTAGCAGCAACTACTACTATATACAAGAGTAAGAGTAAATGTAGCGTGCGCTAGCATTCACGTTACGGAAGTATAATTCGAATGAATTGTTCCGCTTCGGATATAAAAGAGTGCCGCAGCTCAAATTATAATATTCTCATGAAAAAAAACGATATCTGCCTTTATTCGAAAGACTTTCATCTACGTTGACGTTTCAGAAGTATCGAAAGACGCAGCAGGTGCAGGTGGCTGGAATGTAATAGTCCTCATTGCAGGTTCTAGTTAAGTTTGGAGCAAGTTCACCAGGTTCAATCAATATGGAGTACAAAAGTTTTACACCGAGATCGTTTGCCGCTACAAAGTTACGCGATGGAGCGCGGTAAGAAGTGTCTTGCCGTACTCTAACTTCCAACTTAGCATTAGTGTATTCCATTGCTATGCAATCTCCACACAACAACGGAGGCAGTCGGAGCGCTTTGGATAGAAAGTCTTGATCTTGACTTTGCTCTCCTTCAGTGATTTCGTGAGGGCGCGTTTAAGATGAACGAAAGAAAGAAAAGATCCATTTTCGGCCGTTCATGATGACCGAAAAGTAATTTTTTGAAAGACAGTGCAAGAGACGCAGACAAATTCTGAAAATACTGTATTTTTTCAATTTCTTCTAGTATTAAAATTTTTCTTTTCGGTCATCCTGAACGACCGAATATGGATTTTTTCTTTCTTTCGGTCATCTTAAACGCGTCATTAGTCTTGAATTTTTTGCTTAATTTTCTTTGCAACCACATAAACTTTCTTACAGAGCCGAAGAATTGTTAACGCTCGCTGATTGGGTATTCGTTCCTAAAGATCTGCTACCAAAATTCCTTGTTGCCTGCTATCAGGAGGTGAATTTCGGAGAAGTTTTGAGAAAATTGGGACTTGTGGACGAAAGCTCGCCTGCGAAAATACCGACTACGCAGGTATTGAGGGAGCGAGAGCGAGAGAGAGACAGACAGAGAGAGAGAGAACACGAATTTCCATAAAATCCAAAAAAAAATTTCAGAACTCACTGGGACTTAATCAGGATGTGACAGTGTCGACGTCGGATTATTCAGACGATGGAAACAGAAACCTCGAGGTCTGGCTCTTCATAAATGTCCAAAATAGCTTGAAAAACTGTTCAAATATGCGAATGCCTTATAAGTATAAGGGGCTTTTTGGCCTCCCTGAGCCAAATTTCATAAAATGTTTTGGACCGGTAATCCAAAGGCGCTGGGTTCGGCTCCCTCTCGTCCAATATCCCAATTTTGCGATCAAACATTTTTTAAGAATCTTTCAATGTTCAAATCTAGTGTATTCACTGCTGCGAGCGCACGACGTTCTTTTCCCTGCCTTGTCATCATGCACACTAACACACTTTGTATTTTACTTACAGTTTTGTTTAGATTCGCTCTGCGTTTGAAGAAGGCATAGAATCAGATCAAAATCGACCACCGACCCCCACTGCGGAAAAGAAAATTCAGAATAAATTTAGAATGTGCCTTGAAACAGGACTCGATGAAGCGTTTATGGTATTACCAGCATTATCATAACATAACATAACGTTTATTACTTATGAAAACAAAATGTATCTCGCAAGTTTTGTCAATACAAGCCCATTATCGCACCGTATTGGACGGTACTTTCGCTCTTTTTAAATACATACACGTTTTGCAGAATTCGAACCATCGTTCTATTTATTTCCATAAGCTTTCTATATTTTTACTCGAACAGTCCTGAAATCTGAAAACTAGAACAAAGGCACAAAGGCTTTTAGGTTCAGAAAAACAATGCCTAAAAACTGTGTTTAAATATTTCAGTCTTGCTACCAATCCATATTTCAGGATGCGTTCTCAAACAAGCCGAGTTTCTTTTCGCCTCGAAACGTCAACGGGTCGACTTATACATTTTGTCAGGTGTGACTTCGGCATGAGAGATTTTAGATTTTTTTGAACACGGTGCACCAGCGGGTTCTTTGTAAAAAATTTCTGTAGCTTCCAAACAAAATACTTTTTCCCCATTGAGTTTTCCCCATTTGCAATTTCTATCCGTATTCGCCCACAAAATGCAAATCACGAACGAAAGGAGTAGTGCAGAAAAAAATACTACACTACAGTAAGAAAAGAAAAAAACGAAAAAAAAACTGCTGCGAATAACAATAAATCCGGATATATTCACAACCTCCAACATCGTAACTTGAAAGAAATTATTTGTTTGCTTCTTCAGAATTCAAAAATTGTATGGGATCCGACTACATCTGGAAAAATTGTAAGCGTCCACCATCAATATCTTTTAATTATTAATTAGCTAGCCATTAAATTGTTAGCGAATAGTATTCATGACTGTTAATGTAATGTAGTAAATATAGCAAAGCGAAGTACCGGCCGTTCTTTGAAACGCATCGTGGACAATCAAATTCTTACGTATTTATGCTAATTTGCTCGAATTTAGTTCGATTTTTACACTAATTTATGTACACTTGCATAATCTGCATAAGAATGCTGGTTTCAAAACATGTGTTTCAAAAGAATGCTGGTTACAAAAAATGTGTTTCAAAAACCGGCCGGTATTTCGCTTTAAAGTTGGAATAAACACATCTAATATTTCAGTCAGCACTCATCGAGGTTAAGCATTCGTCTCAACAGTGCTTTCGCGAATTCTTCAGACAACGTTTAGGCAACGGCATACTCTTTATATCACAAATGTATGTCTTCATTAACACAAAGGTTTCTGTTCAATATGCATAACCTGCCACTGACTAAGCCTAAGCCTAACCCTCCGCGTGACATGTAATAATTAATGACTAGAGCTCGGCGCGCGCTGCGCGCGCGCCTCGCTCTAGCGATATGGCTTTAGCTTCAGCTTTTGATTTTGATAAGTTCACTATTTCAATTTTTGAAGTTACACTGAATTAGCTTTATCTGTATTTTGAAGATTTTAATGAGATTCGCATTTTGGTCGGTTCGGATTTTCAGAGATTCGGAGTGCGCATTTTGATTATATTCGGATTTTATATCGGCGGACCTTCTGTTGGCCTTCGCTCGGCCTTCGCTTGCCTGACGTTCACTATGCTTAAATTTGAACTTCGTGTGCAATGTTACCTTTGCACTTCGACTTGTTGTTGACGTCATAGATTCTGAATCAGAAGCGCGATCGAGAATCTGTCTCTGGTGCATGCTTCGCTTCAGCATTGGAGTCAATTTGCATTGTTACTTTTGATCTGCGGTGAACTTTGCCGTCGATTTGTATTTGACGGTATGGATTCTGAATCAGAAGCGCGATCGAGAATCTGTCTCTGACGCATGCCGCTTCAGCATTGGAGTCGATTTGCATTGTTACTTTTGATCTGCGGTGAACTTTGCACGTCGACTTGTATTTGACGTCATAGATTCTGAATCAGAAGCGCGATCGAGAATCTGTCTCTGGTGCATGCTTCGCTTCAGCATTGGAGTCGATTTGCGTCGTTACTTTTGATCTACGGTGAACTTTGCACGTCGACTTATTTTTGACGTCATAGATTCTGAATCAGAAGCGCGATCGACAATCTGTCGCTGATACATGCTTCGCTTCAGCATTGGAGTCGATTTGCATTGTTACTTTTGATCTGCGGTGAACTTTGCACGTCGACTTGTATTTGACGTCATAGATTCTGAATCAGAAGCGCGATCGAGAATCTGTCTCTGATGCATGCTTCGCTGCAGCTTTGGAATCGATTTTCACCGTTACCTTTGATCTACGGTGAGCTTTGAACGCCGACTTATTTTTGACGTCGTAGATTCTGAATCAGAAGCGCGATCGAGAATCTGTCTCTGGTGCATGCTTCGCTTCAGCATTGGAGTCAATTTGCATTGTTACTTTTGATCTGCGGTGAACTTTGAACGCCGACTTATTTTTGACGTCGTAGATTCTGAATCAGAAGCGCGATCGAGAATCTGTCTCTGGTGCATGCCTCGCTTCAGCATTGGAGTCGATTTGCATCTTTACTTTTGATCTACGGTGAACCTTACACGTCGACATGTATTTGACGTCGTACATTCTGAATCAGAAGCCCGATCGAGAATCTGTCTCTGACGCGTGCTTCGCTTCAGCACTGGAGTCGATTTGCAGTGTTGCTTTTGATCTGCGGTGAACTGTGCACGTCGACTTGTATTTGACGTCATAGATTCTGAATCAGAAGCGCGATCGAGAATCTGTCTCTGGTGCATGTTTCGCTTCAGCACTGGAGTCGATTTGCACCGTTACCTTTGATCTACGCTGACCTTTGCACGTCGACCTATTTTTGACATCGTAGATTCTGAATCAGAAGCCCGATCGAGCACCTGTCTCTGACGCGCTTCGCTTCAACTTTGGAATCGATTTGCATCGTTACTTTTGATCTACGGTGAACTTTGCACGTCGACTGTTTTTTTACGTCATAGATTCTGAATCAGAAGCGCGATCGAGAATCTGTCTCTGGCGCGTGCTTCGCTTCAGCATTGGAGTCGATTTTCACCGTTACCTTTGATCTACGGTGAACTTTACACGTCGACTTGTAGTTGACGTTGTAGATTCTGGATCAGAAGCGCGATCGAGAATCTGTCTCTGATGCATGCCTCGCTTCAGCTTTGGAATCGATTTGCATCGTTACTTTTGATCTACGGTGAACTTTGCACGTCGACTTGTATTTGACGTCGTAGATTCTGAATCAGAAGCGCGATCAAGAATCTGTCTCTGATGCATGCTTCGCTTCAGTATTGGAGTCGATTTGCACCGTTACCTTTGATCTACGGTGAATTTTGCACGTCGTCTTGTTTTTGACGTCATAGATTCTGAATCAGAAGCGCGATCGAGAATCTGTCTATGATGCCTGCTTCGCTTCAGCATCGGAGTCGATTTGCATCGTTACTTTTGATCTACGGTGAACTTTGCACGTCGACTTGTTTTTGACGTCGTAGATTCTGAATCAGAAGCGCGATCGACAATCTGTCTCTGATACATGCTTCGCTTCAGCATTGGAGTCGATTTGCATATATACTTTTGACCTACGGTGAACTTTGCACGTCGACTTATTTTTGACGTCATAGATTCTGAATCAGAAGCGCGATCGAGAATCTGTCTATGATGCCTGCTTCGCTTCAGCATCGGAGTCGATTTGCATCGTTACTTTTGATCTACGGTGAACTTTGCACGTCGACTGTTTTTTTACGTCATAGATTCTGAATCAGAAGCGCGATCGAGAATCTGTCTCTGGCGCGTGCTTCGCTTCAGCATTGGAGTCGATTTTCACCGTTACCTTTGATCTACGGTGAACTTTACACGTCGACTTGTAGTTGACGTTGTAGATTCTGGATCAGAAGCGCGATCGAGAATCTGTCTCTGATGCATGCCTCGCTTCAGCTTTGGAATCGATTTGCATCGTTACTTTTGATCTACGGTGAACTTTGCACGTCGACTTGTATTTGACGTCGTAGATTCTGAATCAGAAGCGCGATCAAGAATCTGTCTCTGATGCATGCTTCGCTTCAGTATTGGAGTCGATTTGCACCGTTACCTTTGATCTACGGTGAACTTTGCACGTCGACTTATTTTTGACGTCATAGATTCTGAATCAGAAGCGTGATCAAGAATCTGTCTCTGATGCATGCTTCGCTTCAGCATTGGAGTCGATTTGCATATATACTTTTGACCTACGGTGAACTTTGCACGTCGACTTATTTTTGACGTCATAGATTCTGAATCAGAAGCGCGATCGAGAATCTGTCTCTGACGCATGCTTCGCTTCAGCATCGGAGTCGATTTGCATCATTACTTTTGATCTACGATGAACTTTGCACGCCGTCTTGTTTTTGACGTCATAGATTCTGAATCAGGAGCGCGATCGATAATCTGTCTATGATGCCTGCTTCGCTTCAGCATCGGAGTCGATTTGCATCGTTACTTTTGATCTACGGTGAACTTTGCACGTCGACTTGTTTTTGACGTCGTCGATTCTGAATCAGAAGCGCGATCGACAATCTGTCTCTGATACATGCTTCGCTTCAGCATCGGAGTAGATTTGCATCATTACTTTTGATCTCCGATGAACTTTGCACGTCGACTTGTTTTTGACGTCATAGATTCTGAATCAGAAGCGCTATCGACAATCTGTCTCTGATGCATGCTTCGCTTCAGCATCGAAGTCGATTTGCATCATTACTTTTGATCTACGGTGAACTTTGCACGTCGACTTGTTTTTGACGTCATATATTCTGAATCAGAAGCGCGATCGACAATCTGTCTCTGATGCATGCTTCGCTTCAGCTTTGGAAACGATTTGCATCATTACTTTTGATCTACGGTGAACTTTGCACTTCGACTTGTTTTTGACGTCATAGATTCTGAAGCAGAAGGCATGTTGCCCGTCTAAGTCAAATGTGCGTCTATCATCAGAATTGAATATCATTTGCATCATTACTTTGGCGCTACGATGAAGTTTGCACGTCGACTTATTTTTGACGTCATAGGTTCTGAATCAGAAGCGCGATCGACAATCTGTCTCTGATGCATGCTTCGCTTCAGCTTTGGAAACGATTTGCATCATTACTTTTGATCTACGGTGAACTTTACTTCGGTTTGTTTTTGACGTCATAGATTCTGAATCAGAAGCGCGATCGACAATCTGTCTCTGATGCATACTTCGCTTCAGCATCGGAGTCGATTTGCATCATTACTTTTGATCTACGGTGAACTTTACTTCGACTTGTTTTTGACGTCATAGATTCTGAACCAGAAGCGCGATCGACAATCTGTCTCTGATGCATACTTCGCTTCAGCATCGGAGTCGATTTGCATCATTACTTTTGATCTACGGTGAACTTTGCACGTCGACTTGTTTTTGACGTCATAGATTCTGAAGCAGAAGGCATGTTGCCCGTCTAAGTCAAATGTGCGTCTATCATCAGAATTGAATATCATTTGCATCATTACTTTGGCGCTACGATGAAGTTTGCACGTCGACTTATTTTTGACGTCGTAGATTCTGAATCAGAAACGCGATCGACAATCTGTCTCTGATACATGCTTCCCTTCAGCATCGGAGTAGATTTGCATCATTACTTTTGATCTCCGATGAACTTTGCACGTCGACTTGTTTTTGACGTCATAGATTCTGAATCAGAAGCGCTATCGACAATCTGTCTTTGATGCATGCTTCGCTTCAGCATCGAAGTCGATTTGCATCATTACTTTTGATCTACGGTGAACTTTGCACGTCGACTTGTTTTTGACGTCATATATTCTGAATCAGAAGCGCGATCGACAATCTGTCTCTGACGCATGCTTCGCTTCAGCATCGGAGTCGATTTGCATCATTACTTTTGATCTACGGTGAACTTTGCACGTCGACTTATTTTTGACTTCCAAAATTCTGAATCCATGAGTCATAGATCGATTTTGCCTGTTGATTTATTTTGAAGATGTCTCAACGACGACCACACTACAGTCTCACGTCGGATTCCTCAACTTTAATTTTTGGGGTCAAAGTCCACTTTTGGAACATTTTTTATTTTATTTTATCGATTGATGACGTCATTGAATTATTCTGAATGCATATTTTTCACGGATGCATCTGAGTGTCTTCGACACCAGATTCTCAGATCGATATCTCAATTTTCATTTTTTATTAAATTTTACATTTTTGGGCAGTCACGTGACTTTCGGACGTCAATAACTCGCCTAATATCGATCGATATCTTTTTTTTTTTGACAAACTCGTTTCTCACAGATTTATTTACTCCCCATATATGGAGGTTCTGGATGTCGTGCTCAAGTTTCATTTTTTGGCACTTTGCCAAGGCTCACTACAGTGCAGGCCTTCGAAGGACTGATATCGATTATCGGAAAAAAGCGTTTTCTTATTTTTTGCGAAGGTTCACGTAGCCACCGTGGCTAAGGGCTAGCTGAACGTTAACTGGAAAATCTGAGCGTTAGTGACAGACTGACAGAACTCGTCTATATAAGAATATCCAGTAGATCCTGCCCTAACCGAAAACATCGATCACTATGTCACGTGGAACCTGCTTAGGATTAGGCTTAGTCCTCTGCGGAACAACTTATATGTTTTCTATTCTTTATTGAATCACCCTTGGTGCTTCAAAAAAAAAAAACGAGAACCGTGATTTCATAATTAATACACTGAATCATGTTTAGCTATCCGATTGACGTACCACCGACATCTAGTCTCTTACCGAGGCCTTACTTGCGAGATTATGGAAGATTGGCGGGGCAGATCAGGGCGTTAGTCACTTTATACATATGCATCGGCTTCCTTCCTTCCTTCCTTTATCATATTTCCTCCTGTATTTTTCTTTTGTCTTTGTTTTCGTTTCTTTACGCAAATTAACCCCCGGGCGCATTCAGCAATAATGCGTCGCATGTATTTCATGGATTTGAGTCTCTACTTTCTGCGCTCAAAGCACTACGTACATCAACGCTGTAATACATAAATGAGCTCGACGATGATTAAAAACAAACGACTAATATCTTTTGGAATACCAAGCGGATTCAAACGCAATGGATAAAAATGGAGCGCGCTCAAGGCGTTTTAGAATATATTACCGCGATAATTTCTTATTTTTTACAGTGATCACCATCTAGTCGCCGCAAATAATTTGTTCAGTGGAAATTGGGATGCGTGGCCAGTCGGGGCGTATGGTTATTTGATAAGGTGATGTTAAAATCTTTGCACATTACGCACTCTGCATCGTACACCGCGGATTCGGTTGCTCTGGTCCTCAGGCGCACGGCGTGGTAATGCATAGCCGCGTCCTCGGGTAAACATTGCAAATTTGCATTAAAAAAACTCGAGACAGAGAGAAACAAACCCCGCCCTCGTTACTGCGTCACCGCCTATTCCCGCGTACCAGGTTACGCATATCCGCGCTACGCGCCTGAGAACGTAGTAACGGACACACTTTATCTTCACTTTGCTAACGATCGCGTAGCTTCAATCGCAAATAACACTGTTGAACGTGAAACGCACCCGAGTTTCGTCGCATTGTATGCTTCGATTACTGATGAGCGATTTCAAGACGATGGCCCTTCCACACGGGATATTAGCGTTTGCCTTTGTATTAGATTTTTCGCATTATGTTTCAAGAAGCTAGCAACTATATTGATAAAAAAAAAATAAACACCATTTTAATAAAATAAGTAATTTTCAGGCGCAATAGCAATAACTCACAAACGGTGAACGTCGACGTTGCCTTCCAGCTGTGGAGAGATTGTGTGTGGGTGCTGATTCTGATAGTAAAAATAATAAATTAATACATTCACGCAAAAAAAAATCCAAAATAAGAGCGGTCGCAAAAATTTGGCATTATTGTGCGTAGAGGAGTTTCGAGAAAGTCCCCAGGCGCGGTGCGGGGTAATTCGTAACTGCGTCCGCCGGTAGAAGATTCCCGCGTACGCGGTTACCGCATTACCCGCGGACGCGGCTACCGCTACCCGCGGACGCGGCTTCCGCATTACCCGCGGACGCGTCTACCGCATTACCGCGCTCTGCGCCCGAGAACGTAGAAGCACGATGAGGAACTCGCCGCCCAATTTCTTATTTATTCGAATTATATCTCCTATTATTGTTTTCATTATAATACCACTCAAAAATCATATTCATATTAGTAATTGATTGATTGATAATGAAATTTTTAAACCAAGACGCTTTATTGATTTTTGAGCATACACCGCAGTTGTTGGTAAAATAGATAATATACTTATCGCCGACAATAAGAGTTTTTTAGTACCGCCGTGCAGCCCTTGTCACTACACATTGACGATAATTATACCGTAGATGCGACATTATTGGAGGAAGCCATAAAGTTGTCAGCACTAACAATGGTCGTTGATCTACGACGGAATTTCGTCTTACTACCTACTTTATGTAAGGTTTTGATTGGATTTTTGCACTCCAAAGAAAGAAATACAATAGCCACGTGCAATACGATACCATATTTTTTGCAGCCGACGCTTTACCAATAAAACTGCTAACGCTGCCGGGCAAAGTGGACGTGACATTCCAGATCATGGAAGATTTGGTACTTTTTAATTATCCAAGTTTAGTGATGTTTGCAAGATTGTTGAAAAATGAGGAAAAAAACTGTTATTAAAGGGTCAGGCCCATTTTTGGTAACCTCTGTTTTAGATGATTCTATCTAATTCTCCGTTTCAAATAAAGTTGGGTGCAATTTGTTTTCCAATTTTCAGCTGCAATATTCACGCAGTGAAATGGGCCTGACCCTTTAACAGAGCATACTGGAAAGTGGTTTTTACTAAATCTTACATTTTAGTTCGGCATTACGCTTCCAATGGGCCAAGAGTTCCGTGTTCCAGAAAGCCGGAAATTTGAATACAAATCAATACTGATTTTGTTCAGCAGTCCGGACTGCGTACAAGGGGTTTCGGTATATTTTTGATAATTTTTCTAATCATAAAGATTTATTTCGTTATAGTAGTGTTGGCGTCTGTTTGAAAACAGGAAGTGCTTCGCAATTGTTTGTTAATTTTACAACCTGTGTACATTTTTTACATATCTTTTAATATAAATAAATAGAGTATAACTGATGATTTCAAAAAAAAAGATTCATCTTCAAAAATTAAAAAATAATAATAATAACTTGCAGATCATGAATGGAGTTGAAGGGCATGAAGTTCTTGAGGTGATTTTCTTCTTCTTGTCTTTTTAGCATTAGAACAATCCGTACTAATAATATATGTTCCATTGGTTAGAATTAAAATATAAAGGTTTATTGATAATAAAACAGACATCCACAATATAAGAAGGTGAGCGAACAAATATATATAATAAAACCAAAGAATAGAAAAGCGCACATTTAGACAACGGTAGATCTAGTTCGACTCCTAGTACTAGCTAACAAGAGTAGGCACCAAAAAACTTCGGCGTGTGTGCGGCAAAACAGTTGCGCGCCGTTGGGAACTGGCGTGCACGTTTGCCCGCCGAGACCACCCGTTTTCACGCCGCAACCACGCGGCTCGCACGTAAGGTTTCGTCCGTGTTCTAGATCCGTCCGACGAATTATCATAAGGGGCAACTGATTCGCATTGACGCGACTTCAAGTCTCCTTGTCGAAGTACGAAGAGACGATGATATCTTTGGCAACGATAGTACCACATGTTCACCAATGCCAATTCCAATTGTAAGTGAGATTAGATTAAAGGGATCAGCTCACCTTAAATTGTGTCTGTTTTTTTTGTTTCTTTATTTTCTATAAGGGATAATAAAAATTTGGAATACAAAAAATTACACTTTTTCATTTCGGGCCGATCGATCACCCACTTTATCACCTAATATCTTCGTGAGTATTGAAATATAACACTACTTTTTGTATTCCAAATTTTTATTATCCCTTATAGAAAATAAAGAAACAAAAAAAAACAGACACGATTTGAGGTGAGGCGATCCCTTTAATAGCATACTACTATTCTAGTGCGAACGCAAACATGGCACGACCATTGTTGTCATAGTAAGGTACCGAAAAGATTAATATTGTAATCACTTAGAGGCGAAGTGCCTAAATATGTACCATATCTATTAAAGTGAAGTACCGGCCGGACTATACATAGTGCACTTACAGTGTAGGTAGTGCTTTTTCTAATACTTTCTGATTTTTATATGAAGCTGACTAGGGATATGAAACACAGGTGGCGTAAGCGTATACTATGCCTGCCGTTAAATACATAAGACTTTTAGGATCAGATCGAAAAGTTATCCAACGCGACGCGTAAAAATGGTGAGTTCGAATTTGTATTTTTATGTATTAGATAAATTCGAGTAACTTAGCATAAATACGTAAGAATTCAGTTGTCCACGATGCGTTTCAAAAACTGGCCGGTATAGACATGGTATATGTTTAGGCACTTCGCCGCTAAGTGACCACAATATTATTCTCAATCTGCCAAAGCGTCGTCCTGTCTGGCTGTGGCACTCGCTTGTTGGATTCTATTTTGGCATGATAACTAGGTGGGTTTCTTAATTGCTATATGCTAAACGTTTTCCTAGTGGTTCCAATTTCCATTCAACTTGGAAATCGACAAATGCTGTGACTGGCATTGAAACGCCGACAAATTCTCGACCTTCACTTGTTAATTTCTGCTATAACCAAAACAAATTTATACACTAGAGTATAGCATCAGTACACGCAACAAATATTGATACGCAATTTTCAGCTTTGCTCAGTTGAGCAGCTTCATCATAGCACTAACTGAAAACCCCGTGAATGTTCCTTCAAACTTCATTTTAGTTTGTGGTTCTGCGGCACGGTATTCTATATAGTTCGCGACAACCTCTACGACGCCTACTTTGAAGCCGTTTATTTCGAAGAAGCCTTCGAAATTGTGAAACGTCGACAAGAAAGAAAGAAAATGAGCAAGAAGAAGAGCGAAAGCATTTTGCTACCTGCAACGGAGGTTGCTTCCAGGTGGGCGGCTCTAATGGCAAAACGTCGTAGGGGTTCGTGGCGAAAGCCTGGCGAAACGCCGCAGGCGGTGCGTGGCGAAAGCCTGGCGCGACTCAACTAGATTCTGACGCGGTGATTAGACGAAGGTATCATCACATTGCTAAACGCTACATTATTTATGACAATCTACGTAAATGGTCAAAAAGGCGTCTTCACCATATCATCTCGGTTGTTTCTCACGAAGGATTACAAAATAAAGTCGACGCAATTTAATTTACATATTTTTCGAATTATTTTTCCCACCTACCCTATCTAAAAAGTTAAATTATTTAATTTTTTTAGTAACGTGACTCGTTCATTGCAAACTGAGGGCGACAAGTTTTCGTTTGCTGAAACGACAGTAACGGTGAGTTAAAGGCTCAGGCCCACGTATAAATATAAAAAGTTTTCCTCAATTTTTCTGCGATAAATCCCCAGAGTAAGTAATGATTAAGGAATGTCAATTCGTTAGAACCTACAACTTTCTTTTTCAGGTCTGTTTTGAGCGTATATTATTAGCTAACTTCTTTATTTAGGAAGTAGAAAACCAGGAGACCCAGGAAGAAATCATGTACACGATGGCCACTCTGCTCAGGCAGATGAAGAATAGGAATATGCAGGATCCGCTCACTGTTACTGTAGGGAATTTATCATTAGATTGCAAAACATTTCAAAATTGACAATTTGTGAGGACGCGGCTTCGAAGGACATTTGGGTGAAGGAAAAGTTGATGTGACTGCAAGAAAATATAAGTAATACACCCACACACATACGCACACATACACACACATACACACACACACAAACAAACACACACACACACGCGCGCGCGCGCGCATACACACACCGGCGTTTTGTTCCCGGTGCACTCACTGTTGGTAATTTAGGCATACATTATATTATGTAGGGCGCATCATGCATTGATTTGGTGTTAATTGTAATTTCATAGTCAATTTTGTAGGAAGGAAGCGCTGAGTTCGTTACGGTCAATGACGAAACGGAAGGTTGGGTTTTTGTGATAATTTGGTATGCGTTGCCTAATGCTATTCGTGGAGATATTAGCGAAAAAAATGTCGTGGCACGCCTTAAAGGGTCAGGCCCCTTTCAAGTGACCCCTATTTTTGATGATTCCATCTGATTCTCCATGTCAAATATAGTAGGATACGATATCGCAGGCTACCCCGCGCTACATTCCATAAATGTGCATCGAGTCAAGCTAACCAGTAGGGTGGATGGCGGTCGAGGTAGCGCATAGGCTTGAACTTAACCATAGGCTTAGAACTAGATTTTGACTCCGGACTAGTCATGTATAAGCCTAACAAAGCTCATTTGCCTCTTCTAATCTTATTATATAAAGTTGGGAGCTTTGTTTGTTTGTTTGTTTGTTTGTTTGATTGATTGTGTGTTTGGATGATGTGCGTTACGCTCAGGAAGTAGGATTGGTTCAGTAGTTCATGTTCCCATGCACTGAGCCATCTCACATCCCGAGCGCCCCTCTCACAAAAGTCCAAAAAAGGCTGCATATACGGAATGTGTGTGGTATATCGTTCGGGCGCGTCCGCGGCGCTCAAAATACTACGATTAAAATACAAAGAACATGCAAATCTAGAGCAACAAAAGAAGCAATTGAGCGAGGATTTTAGCATATGCTAATTTTTTGAATCACTTTTGAATGCACGTTTCACGTATGTATGAAATAAAGGTGTACTAGAAGGTCGCCTCAGGCGGCGCAGCCGTCTGGTTACGAAATAAAGTAGCGTGACATAAAAACCCTTTTCAGAGAAAACCCATCAACTGTCCAAGAAGTCGAAAAAGTCGCGAAAGGAACGTAAAGATAAACTAAACGATTCACGAAAATCTTCTAAAAAGGGCAAAAAAGCCAAGCTGAAGAAATGTGCTTCGAAACCCAGCGTGAATCGAGCTGGACTCCGCCCACTCCAATGCTTAAATTCACCTGAACCGTTGGCACCGCCCACCACCGACGGGGTGCCCAGCACGGACAATATGAAAACAACACCACATTAAGGCAATTAGAGTTCTTCACGAGTTTATTAGTTGGATATGTAGCATATACCAATTTCTAGCATTGTGAGATGTAGAATTCTATAGTATTTATTTTTCCCGCAGCTTGGGCATATGCTTAGGTTTGTTGCCCAGGCGCAGGCGTAGCCCTCTTTTATACAAATCCACACTAAATATTGTTATCTTTCCATTACGTGAAAATACACACACTATCAATGAATATTACTCAACTAGACTCGCTATATTGCCTTGTTAATCGATTAAGTATGGTTTATATAGTTATTTTTAATTATCAGCAGATTGCTATTCGATGTGATTTGGTAGATCGATAAAAACTGAATACTGGTTGAAATAAATTATTTTATATTTGTATGACTGTTCAAAGAAATGTTCCTTTTTATATAGGAAGAAGACCCAATTCTACAACGTATCCCATCCAAAATTGAAAAATGTAAAGTTCACCAAAGCCGATTATCAGTAAATCCGCATGGAACTGCATAGACTGCATGAAACACATACACATAATGGAGTTGCAAAGTGCTGAAAATTTACCGTATTTTGGAACTACGCGAGAATATTTTTTTTCGTGTTATATATGCATGCAGGTCTCGTGCAGGAATATGGTAGTATTGGCAGAACCACGGACATTTTTTGGGATACTTTGAAACCCTTACAACTATACTATGAACGCTGCTAAAAAGTACCAATCATGAATAACCAAGCATCCGAAAGCTTTTCCCATTGTTGAAGCGCAAAATCGCACAATTATATGTGCTAATTACACATTTCCAATATGCTAATCTATTAGGGTGTTCTTGATTACGCATTCATTTTTTTGTTTATTTCAAGAGTTTGTTGTGAAAAGGGGGCAGCTCAGGGACGGCACAAAACAAGATCAATGTAAGTATTGTATTAAAAAAATTAATGTTTTTGTCTTTACGGTACATAGGCAAAAATAAAGTACTCAAAAAGCCAGAAGACGGAAGGAAAATTTAATTCCAGTGGAATAAACAAAGAAACTGAAAAAAAACTTTGGCTATGCTGATATTCTGATTGGGCTAGGCGCGCGAACCGCAGTTTTTTTAGTATCCTATCCTTACCATTAGTAATTTTGCATTATTTCCAGATTTTTCCACTCGGCAATGCGTGAATGACGTTGCCGAAAACCAGAGAACCTTCAGCGTGTTATGGACGAATTGAGTCAGCAAACAAGTGGGATAATTGTTCTTATTTTTTTAATATATTTTTAGTTACTTTGAAAAATACGTGCAATGGCCTATCTCCCTTTTGCTTCCATCGTATCTTTATGGGGTTTCCAAGTATCCCAAAATGATTCTGCCAATACTACCGTATTTCTACACGAAACTTGCATATATAATATGGAAAATTAAAAAAAAATATTCTCGTGCAGTTCCAAAATACTCTAAATTTCCAACATACTTGGAAACCCCACTAGGTTTTCTCGATGGCATTTTTTGTTGGGTTAGAAAGAGTGCAGTGCATTTGTCAGCTTTTGAACTTAGGAGCTCGTCAACCTAATTAAATGTTTAGAATCCGCAGAAGCCAGTCTCGTCTTAAGTTCGCCGCCGATCGCGTTTATCATCGGTGTAATGATGGGCATTATACCTGGGTGAGTTATATAACTTGACCACTGTGTTGCCGCCCACACTGGGCCCATAAATTATAAAGGTAAACGAAAACGCCTGTTTGGCCGCTCAAAGTTTTGCGTTATTAGCACCGTAATATTGTCATATAAAGTTGAAATACCAAAACAACATGCTTCACATGGTATCGCTTAGAACGTTCAAGGCTGGTCCAGCCACTTTCTGAATAGTGGAAAATTAGTTGCTTTTGAACTTTGGAATGAGCAAGAATCTAGTCTTTTCTGTCTCCGGGCTAAACAGTAATTCCCCCCGGGATATCAGCTTAGCAAATAAAATTACTATTGATTTAGACAACTCATACTTTCCCTTTTCTTTTATTGCTATCGACGAAGTCTTTACGAAGAGTATTACGAGACGATGAGGTCGGTTTAAGTTTGGGTGTATGATACTGTGGTCTTCGTTGCTTACGCGTCTGTTCCAGGGTGGCATGATCCTGGAATAGACGCGTAAATATTTTTTTAACAACAAAAGGGATTCAGCTATAGGATTTTTCCCTTCACCTTTCCCGGGACTCTTCAGCGTTTGTATGTGCGTTAGACCACTGCATGCCCACATGTTGTATGCAAATGAATGAAAATAGCATAGCATAGCTCATAGCTATAGCTATATTGGGTGTAACAATTGCCATAGAATATATTTCTGTGTCTTTGGCTATGATAAACTGCCGTTTACTGCGTGAATGTGGCGCATGAAAATTGGAAAACTATTTTTATATTTATTTTTATATTTTGCCATGGAGAATCAGATGGAGTGCTCAAAAATAGGGATTACATGGAGCGGGCCTCACCCTTTGAAAATCGCAGTAAATTGCGGTCTAACTAAGAATGGCGGCGATATTGATCTGAATTTTCAACTCAAGGAACTAATGATTGATCTGCTCACCGTAAGGATGAAGAATTCATGAAACATTTAGTTTCGAGCGCCGAGACCGCATTTCTATGGATCAATCGCAAAGCGAGAGTAAAAGCAAATTCAAATCACAGTCGCCCAGTACGTCGACGCCGTCACCAAAACCTGTGAGGGTGCGTGGTGAATTCCTATTTCTCTCTCTCTCTCTCTCTCCCTACCTCTCTACTTCATACTCTGTCACCACTCCAGATATATACCATCACTAGTTCTCCGCTTCCTATACTTTTTTTGTCTTAAAATGTTGTTACATGTTCTTCTTTTCGACTTTTAGCACTGAATACTGAATTTAGGCGCAAAGTGGTTATGAAAGGCATCTCACCTTGTGTTTTCGTGCGCTGGCAATTTTGTCAGCGCCGTTGGATCCCTGTCATAGGTAATAAAAAAATCTAGTATTTCTTTTCAGCATCTCAGCAATTCACTAAGAAAGCTCGTCAACATGACCACTGGCATGACAGTGGTGAATGAGGAGGAAGTGGGTGATGTTTTCCTTTATCCATACTTATATTTAGTATTCGTTTATTGGTCATTGTCGTTCTGCAGCCTCCAGCGCAGCCATTGGAAAGTTGCCCCCGACATTCCGCTCCCGCCAGAGCCCCCGCCTCCTAATCGCCCGACATTCCGCTCCCGCCCCAGCCCCCCGCCTCCCAATCGCTTCGCACTGAGCTCGCCTTCTTGCACTATGCAATAAGATTAGGTTCGCCAGGCAAAAACTACTGCCTGACTCTCGGAGTAGGGAGAGATAGACCTAAGCCTTAGCTTAAGCCTGAGCCATGCGGTGAAAGATAGACGGATGGACCTTAAAAAATGAGGAGAACGAGAGCTGACAATCAAGAGCTCAGAACCCACCTTGAAATTAGCGTTCTTGGTGTTGCGAAAAAAAAGTGAGTAAAAAAACTCAATAGTGATTTATTTTCAAATACAGTACTCGTCGGAAGAGCAAACCAAAACGGACAAGACGGCGGAGACGAATAAAACGACAATGCCTACTGTAAGATTTTTTATTATCTCTGATCTGTGTATGGAATCTCTCATTTTTATGAAAAGAGGAATTTACTGCATGGAAATGTTTTGTTTTTCCTACAACGTCGCGGTGAAGCACGCACAAGTTGGCAAAAAAAGTCTTCAATGTTCATCGCGGCGAATTGTCCTCACCTACATTTGCAGTCTGACATTGAGGACACACGAGTGCTTTTATTTCTGAATTAACGCTTACTGTTTACAGTAATCATACGATATATAGATCGATCAAGAGTCGATCTATATATCCCCTTTTATCTGTGGGACCTGGTTCTTATTTTCTCGCTTACCTTGTTATTTTGTACTTGTCGTTTTCATCAATAAACCTTTATATATATATATATATATATATATATATATATATATCGTATGAGAAATTAATAACAAAAACAAGAGATTTAATTTGTCTTGCCCTTTTAGGCCTCGTTAGCCACCAACTTTTCCAAGCGTACACAGGGAGCAACGGAATTGAATAAAACGAGCCGACGACTTGTAACTCAAGGACCTTTACCTACTGAGGTGCTTATGGTCCTTTTCCTTATGTTTATACTTATGCTGAACTTTACGCTTAGTATCAGTCTTACGCTAAATCTAAGGAATTTAAGCTTAAAATAAACGGAGTTGAATAAAACGAGCCGACGACTTGTAAAACAAGGACCGTTGCCTACTGAGGTTCTTACACTTCTGCTTATCGCTTTTTCACCTTTAAACTGCAAGTTTCCAAAAAAATATGTTTTAGATTCCAATTATGTTGTAGATTTACCTTGTATTCTTTCGACGACGACATTATAGTTGTTTCCAAAGGGGACGCCCGAGCTGCCCTGAGCCTGAGAAGCAAAACAGCTCCTGAGGCCATATTCACCACTCAATTCCCCATGGGGAATTCCCCGTCTTTTTCTCTGCGTGTCTCACATTAGAATGCTGTTTTCTGTCCCCAGTAAATTGTTCCCCGAGTGGTGAATATGGCCTCTGAGAAGAGGCGAACATGCCTGACAAAATCTGGATGATTTAGACTGGATCGGGCGATGAATGTAGCAAAATTTCGAGGGCTGGAAACGCCGGAAAATCACAGCGAAAGAAAAGGGTATATTACAAGCACTTTGTATCCATTTTCTAGTTCTTCGTTGTATCTTCTTTTTATTTTTTGCTGTAAATTAAACTCCTTATTAGCAAATAATATGAAAGGTAAATTAAATG